>JAPZDZ010000003.1:300888-312095 GCA_029783805.1 Acanthurus tennentii
TCAACAAATAAACAAAGTGCCTGACACAAAAACTTGGTCAACAATTTTCTGTAAATCATTTTCTGGAGGCAAATATCATGGGGTAAGATTGACCCCAAGGGTAAAATGTGTTAGTAATATTTGAGGATAATAGGACGTTTATACAGTTAGTGTGATGTAAAAGGAAGTTAACAAGCAGCGAGCACAAAATTACAGCAATAAATGGAGCTCGGCCGTCCCTTAGATCCACACTAAAACAACTAATTCCAACAGGAACTGAGCAAGAATACATGTTTAACTAAACTGTCTCTGCCCAGACAACAAATATAGTGTGTTTATGTCCATTAGTGAACTCCGGTGATGACAGGGCAGTTGTGTTGCTTTGTGTGCAGTAATGGCGCGCAGGTCCACATAGGCAGCAATGGAAATAGCGGTGAGTCAACTTGGTTAAAAGAGAGAGCGGGACATCCGGGTCATTATTCTCTTTGATTATGAAAGTGGGCTGTTCGAATCTTTCTTCTACCGGCAAATTAGATTAGATCACTGCTGCTGACAGCTGATCTAATTACATAATTACGAATTATACTAATTACGAATGTGTTCAGTGCACATAGAACAGACTGACTCGTCCAGCGCACTAGGACTGTTACCTGGCTTGAATAAATAAAACAAAAGTGGAAAATGCCTGATAAGACCAGGGGGCCTCCTTACAACAACTTAATGTCGCAGGAAAAGGCAGCATGAAGTAGGGATTTCCAGATTTATATATCCAAGGTGACGTTGTGGCAACACCATGGGGACTCCTTCTGTATGGCTTGTCCGATGGTGGGCCTGGGACTCTGATTCAAATCAGGTCTTGTTCTCAGGTGTGATTTTCTTTATGTTTAGGCCTCTCTCTTTTTTAGAGAGTGAAGTTGAGGCCTAACACCAATGATGCTTCTTACTCAGAAGATGAGTGCTGTTTTAGCCCCTCCTGGAAACTTTGGATTGGCTCAGTTAAATGGAAAGCAATGGAAACAAGTTCACTGTCTTGCCGACACTTTCTTGAAGTGATAGATAAGAGTGTCTGTTCACTCAACAGAGTCTCAGAAAGTGAACAAAAGATAAACCAAATGTCAAAATTGTGTCTTGTTGAAAGACAGCTAGACCCTCACAATGATATCTGAAACAGGACAGATATGCACCATGAAGAGTGTGGCAACAGCTGAGCGAATGAGCAGGCGAATGCCAAAATGATGATGAAAATTACAGACCTCTGTCATCTTTTTGAGTGGTACAACTTGCACAATCGGTGGGTGTCCCAATACTTTTTTGCCCCACTGTATATGGTGTTATACAACATAGCACACCCAAACAGCCAAGCTGATTTCATGTTCTAAAGTTAATCTGCAAATACCTGGTGTAACCTGAATATTTTGAACTTGCAGCAGTATTTTTATTAAACTAAGGATGGTGATAGTCAATCATTAATTTTTAAAGCCCTCCAAAACACGTCGTAACTCCTCATCATCTCACATGTTAAGAAACTATACATCCAAATCACAATAAAAATAAAAGTCTTATTTGCTCACTTTCTTGCTAGTGTTATGTCAGAATACCTAAAAAGAAAACTGCAGTTAAGGCAGTAGAAGGTATAGTACTGAAAATCTATGCTCATATGCAAGTACCCCTTTACAATGGTTCAATTAAAATTAAAAAAAAAAAAGATTTATGAGACATCTGTATAGTAAAGTACTTGGTTGGCAAATTGCTTAAAGGACCCTACAGTGCCTTTAGGCTGTTTCTCACTTCAATACTTATTTCCCCTGTCCTTGAAGAATTACTCTTACATTAACCACCAAAATGAAACACTTTTTTGTTAAAAATAAGATCCAGTACCAGTGATAGGGGTCAAGTAACTTGGTATGGAAAGACAACAAAAGGAACTGAATACTAATACTGAATAATTGAATAAGCTAATTACCATTTAGGTCCAAAACCTTTATCCAAAACTAAGGTTAATTAGTGAGTATAAAGTAACCATTAATTTATGAACTGAAACATGAAATCAAACTTTTATTGTCATTCATGTTGCATGAGGTTCTACAGTTTTTTAATTTAATTCTTTAATGTCACATAAGTAAGTGTAATTATTTTTTTCATATAACAGTGTCAGTCTCCTGTTCCTTTCTCTTCTTGCCTTAAAAACTGTCTCTCAGGCCCCATCTTGGGCCTGAATTGGGCATACTTTAACACTCAGTTTGGGCACATTCAGCATGTCGAGCACAGTCTCACTGTCCTTACTTGTGTAGGCCAGAGCCTATTTTGGGAAGTGTGCAAGTTTTGATGTGTCCCCCTTCCAAACATAACTGAGCCGACAAGTATTTTGTCTACTACTTTCTCAACAACTGTCAGAGATTCTGTGAGTCTGATTGATCACTTACTGACATGCTCAGTTTTTTTTAGACCCACATGGCTCTATTTCTGTGGCACAGTGCAGGGTAGCGGAGCCTAGTGCACTCCGCGCAGTGGTAATTTCGTGCACCACACCACTGGGCACAGCGAATTTGACAATTTGGTAGACCATGGTGTGCCGAGATGGGCGTGGCGGCGCACAGGGGGAGGTGTCCACAGATTCAGCTTGGCGCATTGAAAATTTCATGACAAAACAGTGCACCAAAGGCACCAAAAGCTCGCCAGCTTTGACCTGGTCTATTCTCGGTGCAAGGCCAGTGTACCCGGCGTAGTGGTAATTTGGCTGACCAGCACGCAGTGCGCACACCTCACCAAAACCTCACAGGCAGGTTTCCAGAGTGTCAGGCACATTTCAGTGCAATAAACAATCACAGCAACCGCTATTTAGTGTAACCGTCTGAACCAGCATATACATTTGTATCTATATTAATTTTCCTGTCACATCTGATGTCAGATCAAAGACGTTTGTCACTCGTAATGGAAACTCAACCTGACAGCAGCTGGAAGTGACACAGTGTCCTCTGCTGAGCTTATCCTGAGGCTAAGGTTGCCACCTTTGATTTGTGAAAAAACGGGACACTTGAACAAATGTTTGGGGCAGAGGGCTCGGCCACTATTACCAGTTCAGAGTGTCGCCCAGTCAGGATTGTAACTAGTATATAATTTTTTTCGTGCTGGTGGCTTGCATATATTTGCTCCATCTCCTTCCTCGTCAGTCGTCTCTCCTCCCATTTCAAATGGTGAAAAGAAGACCTCAGCATGGACTTAGGTCAAGTTTCCCTCCCTAGAGCCACTTTGAGCGATAGGGCGCGCACGTGTGATGTACGTATAGTGGGGAAGAAAACAGAGACAATTTTAAATATAAAAGAATATCCGGGCAAACGTGATTTACAATATTAGCAACTTCCTCCCAGGCTGTTTTTGCATCATCAGCCCGTGGAGGACTGTTCGCATTACCATATATTCTGGTACTGCGAGCTTGGACCTCCCGGACCAGCACATCAGTTTCCTCCTGGGAGAAGTTTGGCTGCCTGGAGCTGCTGCTGCTGCTGTCTTCCTCAATGGTGGTGGCGAGGTGAAATTGGCACCGCCTCACCCGCAGCACATTTAAAGGCAATGAGAGGCGTTCATTTGGTTGGTGAAGATTACACTCGGCTGTGTTAAACCTGTGTTAAACCCACTCACGCCTTCTCTCCCCCCCCCTTGCCACTTGCGGCAGTGGGAGGGACGGAGGCGTGGGTGCGCCACACTGGGCCGGACTGATTTCTGTCTGTACACTTCCTTGTCCTCTGTTTCACAGTCTTTTCCACCTACTTGTGACACTCAGCTTTGTGCTGATTAGAGGTTGCCAAGTGGTGCTTATTTTTCTTTCAGACAACTGGAACTTGCTAACATCTACAGCGTATGGCTTTCTTTTCAGCCCTACGCTCAATCTCCATATTCAGAACAGATGTGCTGAACAGAGATATCTGGCCAATGTAGTTAAGTAAAAAGTAGATACTACTCTGTTGCTAGCTATGTGGCAAAGATTCCAGAATTTTTCCACAATGTGTGTTCCACAATGTTCTAAAAAATATTGTCCTTCCTTCTGCTTGACTTGTCTCAGTCTTTGTAACAACCAAAAAAAGGCAGAAATGATGAGAGCTTGATGCAAACAGACATCATCACATCCCTTTAAAAATAGAATCCTGTTCTGATATGTATTAAGATATATTACGTACACTTAAACATCTCCTAAATGCTGTCTACTTTTGGCTTTAACAGATCAGGCCCTGCTTAGCTTGCTTGTCCTCTGGTGAGCATTATAACTGTGTTCTAAGACAAAGCAAAAAAGCTTGTTGGAAAGCTTACAAAAATGACTTTTTACCTTGTGTTGTCTCTAACACATGCTGATGGCAAATTAAGACTGCAAGGATGTCAGTGTTAGTTTGTCATTTGGCTCACCTCTTCTAAACTATTTGGTTTTTCACTTTGTTTTATATTATAAATGCTCACTACCCCCAACAGCATTTTTCTTAATGGTGCTGGCTTTGTGCATGTTGGCAAACAGTAAATAGTAAAACAAAATTGTTGACACCACATTAAAGGAAAAAAACTGTCTAAAATAACACTATATCTGAAATATTACAAATTGCACTTGTTGTGGCCCAAACCAGCATTAAGACAGACCGAAAGTACAAAGTCACATACTTTCATCCATGTATCAGATTGAACATACATGTGATGAAAAAAGCAGCTGCAATACAAAAAAGAAAGGCTGAATTACGTATATATTAAGCCCTTAATCATTTGAAGTGTAGTTTAACATTCAGTTTATATTTGTTATCATTTGTCACACTTTCAGCCGCTAAGCAGATTTCACTTGTAGTAAATTTTATGGTTTAGCTTGCCATACAACATTGGCTCATTTTTCCCTACTTTCAAAACCCATCTGATTGTGAATCCATTATCATTTCCTCTATTTATTACACAAAAGTGACTTAAATGGCCATCCATCTTTTTAAATAATGAACTCAACTTTGTTAATTAACAAATTACACAAGCTCTTGTTTCAAAGTTACCACTAATTTAAAACATATACACCAAATTAAATGTCTTGTCTAAATTTAGGAACTGACCATAATGTACCAAAGGCAAAATACTATTAGATAGATAGAGCATGTAAAGAGTGACAGCAAATGTTTTAAACTACCTCCAGAAGGGAGTAAAAGTTCAATTCTTCTGTATTCTGTTCTTTCTTTTCCTGTTTTCTTTTTCAAGGATGAAGAGAATTCGCTCCAAGCAACAGAGGTACAAAGGTGGACACAAAACAACTGAAGATTCCAATGAGAATCAGACTGTTGGTAAGACTCTCTGGTTTACAGTTTGAGTGACAAAAATTTTCTCAAGCTGTTAGATTACAAAAAATCCTTGTAATTTTTCTGTGGGCCATTCAAGCCCACTCAAGGTAATTGGTGTCATTTTAAAAACACTACACTGAACAGTGAATTATATCATTTTGTTTTACTTCAACTTTTGTTTTACTTGTCCTCTTTTGTTGATCCAACAGCCAAATTGATAGTAGTGATTTAATTTTATTTTCCTTTTTAAAAGTGGTGCTCTGAGGCATATCTAATGCAAATCAAAATCCTTCATGTGACAGTGACCTAAACTACATTGTTCTTTACAAAGAAAACCACTCATTGTTACTGAAATACACTAGTATCAATGAGTGGTCTTCAGTGGTCATTTTAACTATGTTCTCTTATTAAATTGTATTCCAAATGAATCAGTGTTTGACTACTACAGATGAGAAGAACCCAAACAAGGTGAAAGACTTACAACCTTGATATATTGTTCTGTTTTATTGTAAATTATGTTGCCTTAAAAAAGTAAATCTTCTTAATTTTGTAGTTAGTGTGCCCCATTTCAATATGAACTTATTTATTTTAATAATCCCATAACCTTCAAAAGAGTTACCCTAAGGTTACAGTTGCAATTTTAATTTTATGATTAGTAAAACTCAATAATCAGCAAATCTGACCAAATGTAGGTCAAATGCAATACCTCCTCCTGTCTCAACCCTCTTTTCCTTCCTTATAGAGGCTCAGACAGACAAAAAGAAGTGCAGGAGGAAAAAGTGGCACCAACCATGGTTGGATCATGCTACAGGTATGACAAACATACATTTTTATCAAGGATAAATTAGACAGATTTTATCCATCTACAAGAAAGGGCCACTAAAAGGCAAAAGACATACTGTGAGGGTAAAGTAATCCATCTGATATAACTTAAGATTATCTTCATGTAGCATGGTAAAGGGCATAATAATGTGTTTTTCCACTCACAGTGCTCCACTCGGGAGAGTACTACCTGTTTGAATCAGACAGCGAGGATGAAGAGGAGCTGCAGTCTGAAGAACAGAGGCCTCAGAAACAGACTGCCTGTCAGGTAAGACATACAACTTGTTGATAGATTAAGATTTTTATTAATCATCATCATCATTCATGCCAAGTAAAAGAAAAATCACAAGTTTTGATGTACAGTTTGTGGACAAAGACGGCAGCGGACCTACATAATGAGCATAGACAGAACAGGAAAGTCAAATGCAACAAGCGATTGATTTTTTACATAATGCATAGTTGCAGTCTTTATATCACGGATGTTTTGCCATGGTTAGCACACAGTGTTAAAACTGTAATGTACATGTTTTTGGGTTTTTTAAAAATTACCTTTTTTCCTTTCAGTTGGCATACCAAACATGGGTGACCAGTGTGAAAATAGCTTTGAGAGAACGTCAGAGACACCAGCGACAGTTGAGGAGGATTGAGGGGAAAGCGAAAGAGAGTGAAGATAGAGTGGATCTACAAGAGGAGCCTTTCCTTGTGACTGGTTGATTATTCTTATGTGCTTTTTAATTATCAAGAATGCCAGAACAGATGCTAACACTTTTAAGGGGAAACTAGAGGGGAGAGCACGTTGCAATTGTAATTGGCACTATGTAACACTGTGATCAGGAGGAGAACATGCAAACTTTTTGTCTTTTCTCTGAAAATGTCTAAGTGGTATTTACCATCAATAGATATATGTAGCTTACAGGACAATGAGCTGTAAAATACGTATAAAGGACAAAGAGTAATCTCAATTATTTTACAGACTGCATTAGTAATCAATTATAAACTTATTTTGCAGTTGAAGTTTTATTTAATGACTGCAGTGTGAGTCATTAAATATGCGCACATACGTAGGCAAGCATGCATGCATGCATGCATGCTTGCCTACGCACGATCCTAAGCACAACTTAAAAATTAAATAAATTTTGTGAATAGAACACATGTGGTAATTAATGGTTGATGGACTGTTTTTCTTACAGTCGCTTGTTGATATTGCATTCAAACAAAGAAAGACGATCCAGCGGTGAGGAGACAGAACTCTTTGCTCAGGGTTCATGTTATAAATAATTATTATTTAATCCTTGTTTTTCTGATCAAATATGTTGTTTTACATCTGCGCCTCCGTTTAGACCAGGTTTGGGCTGGTCTTAACTCCTGGTGCATTTGAACTCAATGCGCTGGGTGTAAGATAGCAAACGCGCCAGGACACGCCCCCATTCCGCCTTCATTCTCAGACCTCCCACCCATCGGCACACAGGCTTGGCGTAAGTGAGTTTGCTATCGTTCACTTGTGGCAAAAATGACATTTGCACCAGGTGTACCATAGCAAAGACACCTGTGCCACTGGCGCACCACGTTTGCACCAGATGTATGATAGGGCCCTATATCTCTGTGCTATGAAATTTGTTCTTTGGACACTACCACCCTCATTAGAGACCTTCTCAAATCCCCATGCAAGGGGCCCATCAAGGGTTCTTTTATAAACAGTAATGCTATTATTAGGGCAGTTGATTAATCTCATTGCTCAGTAGTTGGTGCTTTTAATCTATTGATCTCTCATCTGTGCGAGTTACCATGGCAATGTACCCTGTTAAGAAGTAATCCACTTTTGAATGAGTAAATTACAGAGGTAAACCTGAAGTCATCTCAGTAACCACAAGTTGTGCTCTGTAGTACAGCCCTGAGAGGCAATTTCTGATTTAGTATCTTGTCCTAGGACATTTTGATAAATGGACTGACATAGCTGAGTATCAAACCACCAACCTTCTGACAAGTAGTGTGCCTCCTGAGCCACAGTTGCCCTCTAGCCCTAGTAAAAGCTTTCAGGTTCACTGATCTTGTTGGATTATGTAAAACAAAGTTGAGTTGTAAATTGTGGAGCAGATGAGACTTAGGTGTGTCTGTGTCTGTGTGTGTCTGTGTCTGTGTTAATGTGTGTGTTTGTCTGTGTGTAGGTTGTGCAAACAATGATGTGTTTGAGGAGTTCGCCATTCAGGAAGAGATGGGGGATCCAGAGGACCAGGAGTCTGGTATGTTCAAATTAAAGGTTCTTCCACCTTTCACCATTGCATTTATGCTGTGTCCACTGCACTACAGCGTGTAGTTAATAAATAGTTTATTCTTTGTATTTTTAAATACTGTCAAAATAGTGGTTGTATGTATCAACAAGCCTAAACAGCTTAATAGTGTACAATCCAGTTAGGTATCTTGAAAGCACTACAGTCAGTCTTAACACTTGGTCAATTGATTGTGATTCTATACTGTACTGAATGGAGATATTTATCAGAGAGTACACAGATAGCATATAAAATAAGCAATAGCAGGCTTATCTCACTGCGGTTATTATAAAACATTATTAATACGGCAGAAGAAGTAGAAATGTGGGTGCATTTCTTGTACAGACTGCTCTCCTTGTTGTTCCTGTACAAACATTTAAAATGTAACATTCATGTTGTTTCAACTATTCCTCCTCTTACTCCTTCTCTCTCTGTCTGTGTGCAGGTCATGGTGAGATGGTTCAAAGGATCCTGGACATACTGCTCTTCTTAAGGGCACTAGTTCTAGCCATGGTGGATGGACTGACTCAGTGGCTCAACCTGCTAACTAAACCTTATAGAGAAATATCTACTGTTCTGTGTAATGAACGTTACTTCATTATACACAAGATACACCAGGTAAGAGCATCACAGATATTTTTGTTAGATAAACACTCACAGATGTACCCATGTACATACACATGTACATACAGATGCATTAACCTGTAACTAATGTCTCTTAGATGACAGAATTCAGAGACGACCATATATCAGAGGGAAGTGAAAGCCCCACAGTAGAGACCTGTTTGGATGAGACTGATGCAGAAAACTCAGCCAGGTACAGGTTAGTGTGAAAATTACAGTTTGTCACTTATGTCTTCTTTTACCAACCATATGATAATTTAATAGCAAAATGCCTTTTAACAAATTTACCTCAGAACATGACCTTCATTTGGAAGAAAAAGATTTAAACAAATTACCCAGTCTTATTATCTGAATTGTGGATTCTTGATAAATTGGCCTTAACATCTGCTATGAAGCAAAATAACCACAGTGAATGACTTGACAATAAATGAGACATTTATTATTGAGCAAAATGTACTTGAATGAGTAAGCAAATAAAACATTAGTGCTATTTGAATAAAACAGAACTCGACAAATGCAAAAATCGAATGTTGATAGGACAACTTAAGAAATAATTAGATACATCAACAAATCAAGTGATCAACAGTACAAATATCAACCAGCAGTCAAGAGTAATGCCGCTGCCAGTTAAAGGCTGTCTTCTGTGTAAGGCATATTGATGCCTTAGATTAGTCACATGGTGCAATGCCATGCTACTTGTCTAAATAAGATTACTCTTCACTTGTCTGTACATATGTAAGACTTCTATTGGGTATTGAGTCCTAAACAAGAAACTATGATTACTTAAGTTGACCAGATAATGTAAAGATGCAATTACTCGCAAGTTCTTATCGGGTGGCATGAATGATGCAAACTGTGCGGCACGAATCGCGCAAATGACATGAATTTACAACATGTTTATCACACTACTTGCTTCATTCACTTATCTGAAAATGTTGAAAAATCTGAAGTTCTGCAAATATGAATGGAGCAAGTTACTCGTGTAAATGAAGAAACACTAAATATTCTGGTACTCAAAGGGGTTCAGCATATCTCTTGACCTTGATTTTCAAGGAGACAGCTCTGCATTATTGGGACAGCTGCAGCCAGACAGATGAAGAGTATTAACTGTTTGTCAGGATTTCATATTACCTTAAACCAAAAGAGGGACAGTTACTTCACATATGCGATTTAAGATAAAAGAGGAATGGATTAAAGCTTTATTAAAGCTAATATTTCAAGTCTACTTTCCAGCATCAACTTGTGTAGCTTAGTTCGAGCCTTTAAAAAAGATTTTTTGCCTATTTTGTGAAGCATGATTTCAGATGAAAGTCCACCAGAGGATTCAAGCTATCTATTTGGCTCTGCCTCTTAACAGTTTTCCAGTAAATTTTTGCTCACTGGAATACAGTGCTGGCTGGGCAAGATGGATTAGTCACTACTATTTCAGTGATACTTGGGTTTGCAACGCCTGTAATGTCAGTGCTCTCATCAATTGCAACAGAAAATGAAAGAAATGACTTAACTTTGTGTTTCAACTGGCTGACCAAATCTACCAATAATTCTAAAATCCTCTCTGCCATAGTATTCCTCGTCAGACTAATGTTGGCAAAAGCTTGTCGCTTCTTGGGACACACGAGTTCTGCAGCCTTCATCATGGATGTTTTGACTAACTCACTGACGGAAAACGGCTTTGATGTTGATGCTATTTCATTAGCAATTAGGCAGCTGGCTTTTACTGCTGCTTCACAGACCCCTCGGAAACGGACTGCTGTTTCCTCAGATCCACCAACAATTTATTAGGGCCCAAGCACCTTCGTGCGAAGGCCCTATTGCATCTGTACTTTTTCTTTTTTATTATTAGGGCCCGAGCACCTTCTTGCGAAGGCCCTATTGTATCTGTACTGTTTCTTTTTTATTATTAGGGCCCGAGCAACTAAAATAAACAGGAAGTCCGCTATTTGATTTTCAAAATAAAATTGACACCGAAAATTTCACTCTGAACAAAAATGATTGACTACAATGGCGTATATGGTAACGCCTTCAAAAGCTAATAGATGACTAAGGACACAGTGCTTATCAAAAATGTTGTTGGATTTCCTTGTTTTTCGAATCGTTTGGATTTTATAAGCCCTTAAAGTTGGAGCTGCAACACAACCTTGTCGGGGTCTCCCCATTAAAGTCAATGGGAAAAAAAGAGACTTGTGTCAAACTGATGCCCCTGCAGTCTAAAGTAAAAGTC
>JAPZDZ010000003.1:360585-371944 GCA_029783805.1 Acanthurus tennentii
ACTTCAAATTGACTGTTTTGGGACCTCTGAGACCCATGTGAACCTGTCGAAAAGTGGCATAATATGGGACCTTTAAATTGATAAGTACTCTCACATTGTTGGGGACTAGTGATGGGTTCTCAAAATGATTATGTGTGCTGACTTTACAAGCCATTTTCTAAAAAACAATGTGGAGGCAGTAAATATTCATGTAAATATTCATGCATCCAACTGTTACTGCATGCAATAAATGCACGTGGTTTAGCATTTTATAGAACATTGATAACTCAATCTACTATGTGTACCCAAAAACCATTGTAGGGGTGTATTTCATTATTATTAAATCTTAGAAGGATGATCAATTATATAATATCAGTTACTGATTTCACACATCAATATCAATTATTTCTATAGAATTGAATTAGAACAGACTCCACAAAGGGTTCAGCAATTCAAGTTCAAATCAGGAGATCATTATTCTTGTTAAAAAGGCTTGGATTAAAATAAAAACAATTATTCAATTTACCTTTCAATAAAATCACAATCTTCGTGTGAGGAGGCCTAAGAAAGAAACTACCATGAATGGCTATGAATGTGGAGAGAGGCCTGTAGAGTGCTCTATGTTAAGAATTTTATTTTACCCCTCTGATTATCTGTAAAATTAGTAAACAATGTTAGCAAATATAGTTTTACTATGAGGTTATATCTCTCACCTTACATTTCATGCCCACTTCATCATTTCACTTGCAATTATCTTAGCTAACACGGTGTATGTATAATCAGTCTGAAGTATCATGAGTGGCACACTTACAACAAAAAAAAGTTTTTGTTCGGGAAATAATACATGCATGTTTTTTGTGCATATGCATCTGGCCCCAGGATCCTATCCCAAATCATATCAGGTGAGAGGAATGGTATATCTGAACAGTAACTAGTCTAGCACTGGACTACAAATATGGGCAATCACTCAAACTCACATACACCTAGCAATTCTGCTCCTCATTTGATCAGAAAAATAAAAAAGGCCCCAGTTGGAGGATGCCAATGACAGTGCCACTATTCCAGTGTAAACCATGCAAAATTTACTATCATCATGTACTGTGCAGCTGCTTATTCATATATTATGAATTGGAACCAAAATGTCAATGTCAACATCCATGCACCCTCTCTTCTTTCATTAGATAAAACCAACAACAATTTTTTATTATTGCAGTTTTGTCTCTCCTTCTTATAAGTATATAATTATAATTTTATAATTTCGTTCGTAAGTTGTAATGAGATAAGAAAACAAGGATGAACAGTAAAATTACTCTCAAAGCTATCCCTACAGTCTTGTTTACAGATTCGCCTATTGCTTCAACTTTAGAGAACTGTACTTATTGAAGTTGTTTGCTCTTTTTGTCCTGCACACTGAAGGATTATGAAAGATATTTAGCGGCTACCTTTGTTTTACACTGTTTGTTGAAACTTGGGCTACATGCATGTAACTGTGCAAATTCATGACTTAAACAGTGTGTGTACAAAGAAAATGTACACATTCTTTTTGTCGGATTAATAAAGAGCCAATATCACAAATTCATTACATATATCTTTAAAGCCTTCTTAGTAATCACTGTTAAATGTCAGATGGATGAGAAGAGACTAATTTGTAGAGCTTGTACTGGAAAAGTGCTTTACAATTACTCACTCATTTAAAATTAAGTTTATAAATGAAATGCTGAGTGAAGAAAACATTGTTTTGACTGCAAATGATGAGCATTATTCATGAAATTGGCAAACAACAACAAAAACAATGTTTCACTCTGAGGATACAATCCTCACTTTATATTTCATGATCACTTAATCATTTAATCCAAGGCTATCTCTTCAAGACCATGTATACTGTATGTCTGGTAAAAGTATACAAAAGTGTTTCACTGCAGTAATTTCAAACAGACTTTCCTTGATTCATTGACACAAGATGCTTTCATTGACACAAGTAAAAATTCAGATTCAAGATACCATTTTTAATGGCTGCACCATTTTACCAGAGAGAAAATATAAGATGTCTTCATTTGATGCACATTTTTCTGTCAAAAGAATGACAGTAAGAAAACCTTGGGATCTAATTGTATTGCAGTGGAGTGTAAACAGATGCAGTTGATCGACCTGCTAGAGGTCGATAGTAAAAGCCTCTGTTTGCTAAAACAAAAAGCTTGTCAGATCACTGTACAGCATCTATAATCTACTGCTTATAATTTTTTAAAAAACATTTTGACACTGCACAAACTGGTCCGTGAAAAGCATACTCAGATCTGTGAAAGGCCTTCCCTTGCTTCTACTCTATGTGCCGGCTGCTTAAGACTTGCTGTGCTGCTGTGTGGAGAGTGCTTCCATGTGTTCAGTTTGTGTTCAGTTTCACTCTAGGCAATCCATACTGAGCTGAAGCATGTTTGGCCCCCAAAATCCAGTTTGTTTGACAATTGTGAGTGCTCTGTAAGGTGTACAAGCACATAAACTTTATTGGCCCTAGCACAGTTGAAAGGGGTGGACTTTGGCACAGTATGGTATGCATGAGAACAAGCATGAATATGCAAAGTAAACACATAACCAATGTCAGCGTTCATCCTAAAAATTATTTTAAATAATAGCAGCAAAGCATTTATGTTGGTCTGATGCTGAAGTGCTGTGTTTATTCAAAAACTGGGTTGATGTGAATCTCCAGTAAAATGGATTTAACACTTAAGCCTCGCATGTGTTGTATCACAACGTATTGGGTGTACAGGAGGTTAGCGTGCTCAGGCCCGGTTGGCCGTGGAACAGTGTGAGGGCTTTGAAACAGTACAGCCAACTAAGCTTTGTGTGTGTGTGCCCTTGGACTGACCACCTTCCATCAGTATCAACTTAGTCCCTTAAATGCAGGGTCCTATAAATTGTAATGCTGAAAAAAAGATGTTATTGCTTAATTTACTTCAACGTTAAAAAATCGGAAATGGCCAAAATGTGGGTTTAATTTATAAAGATTAAGGTCTTCCATTCCATTATGAGCATTTTTTCATAGCATAGAAAAACTATGCTGCTATATTTTGGTGTCACAAACACAGCACTTGAGTAGAACTCTAACAAACTCTCAAAAGTGCAACACTGGCAAAAGAAGCTTTCTTTAGGGCTACCCCATTTTCCTCTTATGTGCTCAAGCAGTATGGTGTGATGATGAATTTCTGTTTAATTAAAAGAGTGCAATGTTGTGTTAAAATCGGATTAATTGATATTAATTAAATTTTTAATATTTTTTATTGAATTGTTGACATTTCTTTAAGCCACCATATAATATAACACTCTTTCTGTTGACAAGATGTGTTTAAATTACAAAACAGAGAACTTGGAAAAATTGAAATGGACACTGGACACCATATTTCGGCAAAAAAAGAGAAGGAATTTCAAGAAAATGATGGTGGTTTTTACAGGGCCCAAAATATCTTCATCTACTATAGGTGGTGCTCATAGAAAAAGTGGTAAATTAACTGTTTCTCTAAAGAACACTCGTCCTCTTTATAATTTTAACTTGAAGGCAGAGCAGTCACCAACATTTTCTGATGCATTTGCAAAATCCCCTTTGTTAGTTAAGGTTAGGTTGCTAACACTGATTGGATAACTTCCAGGTTTAGGTCAAATATTTTGCATAATAATCATAATTATGAAATTCCTTGTCTCCTCTGGTAACGTGTAAGCCACTGCTTTTGGTCTACAGGTAGTGACAATGTCCAGGCTGAGTTTTATATCTGTGACAAAGTAAAAACCTTGATTCTGATCACATCCTTCTCCATCTTAGAGGGGCCACTGATGTTGAACCCTACATTTGCTGTGTCTGGAAAATAACAGCAACTATGACTTCACAGACCATCCTGTGGCCTGACATGCATCCAACAACATATTATGTCATCACATCAAAATTTATTAGTCTCCTCATCCTACGTGACATACTCCTCGTCATCACTAGGTTCTGATTTGATGTGGTCTGGGTGAAGTAGTGGAAAGTGTGGTGATGTAGTCCTGGTACAAACATACCACTCTTTAATGTTAGACAACTGAGGTAAGGCGGGATTGACTGAACGCTGGCTCCTCCTGGGGGTCCTGCCACTCTGCTGCTTCTGGGCCAGCTGACTCTTAATACTTGACAGAGAAAGATCCAGAGGCATTGTCATTGGGGAGGAACTCCGCAACAGCAGCTTATGGCCCACTTCATTGGCTGAACTAATACCCATTTCATGACTGGACAGCAGAGGAAAATTAGGGTTTTTGTTTGCAAATGATTTAGTGTGGTGGTTAATTTTAAGGTCCAGGGGCTCGATGATCGCCTCATGAGGTTGTTGGAGTTGTTGAGGGATGGAGTCGTACGCATCTTGTGGTTCCGAGGTAGGTGATGACTTTACATGAATCTTCATGTGTTTGCGCAGGGAGCTAGGGTGGGTGTATGACTTGGTGCAGCCCATGGCTTTGCAGTCATAGGGCTTGGAGGCCGTGTGGACCTGTGAATGCTTCTTCCGGTCACTGCTGTTTGCAAAGCGTCTCTCACAAAACTCACACTGGAATGGCTTTTCTCCTGCAACACAAACAAGAACGTAGGTTTGATTTTGACATTGGTGGGGACACAAGTGCTCCACATACACATGCACGAGCGCACACACACACGCAGATAGACACAAATACAAATGCAAATGTAAATAACACCACTGATTATAATCATATGTTGATTTCCGGAAATAAAGTTTTTCGGTTGCGCTCCCTACTACACTCGCGGTTGCAGATACATGCACTGCCTCCTGTCCTGTCTAACTAAGAGGTTGGTTGCAAGTGGCTTTTACAAGCAGATGGAGTGACAGCGGGGATGGTGAATCACATGTTCATTAGCGAGAAACCGGCAGAGCCAATCGGAGAGCGATATTTAGGTTAGAGGCGAGACTTCTAGCGAAGAGCGACTGTTAACCCTTTGTGTGCCATAATCATTGACTTAACACTACGGACAGCGGTTGTATTGATAGTAGGGCTGTCGAAGTTAACGCGTTAACCAATTTTTTTAACGCGCGATTAACACACGCACGGTCTGTGCCTTGACAGCTCCCGTAGTTTCAGGAAGTGGCGCTAAAATAACACTGCAAATGGTTACAAAGCAGAAATGGATACAGAAAAGGGACTTTTAAAATGGAAAGTTTAGCTTTAAAGTTTTGCCCGATGGTTCTCTGGACAAAACAAAAGCAATTTGTATTTATTGTAAATGTAAAAAGGCAGGGTAAAAAATTTGTGTTAATAACACATTAACTCAGGACACTAATGTGATTAATCGCGATTAAAAATTTTAATCAACTGACAGCCCTAATTAATAGTGACCAAACATTAGTGGCTGGATATACCCAATTCTACGCCTCTGAACACAAACATTACATTCACCATTAAACACAGTCTATAATGGGCTCCTAAAAAAGAGTACAGTTGAAGGAAAAGTCCACTGAATTCCAAATTTCATCACTGCATCTTTTGACATAAACATCTGTTCTTTCTTTAATGCCATTTATTGCATTTTACCTGTGGTGTACTAAATGTATTGAGTGAAAAGTAATTGTATCTTTAGAACACAATATTGAACACATGATATCGATAACCTTGAATCTATCTTAATCTAAGAACAAACAAATAAATATTTAAAATGTTTACTTTACTAACAAAGTTACTTATTGCCTTAAACTGGAAGAACAGAGGATAAAAGCGCTATCAGGGTTGACAACATGGTGTAATGTATAAGCTTTAACAAAAAATACCAAAGGCTTTAAGGGGAACTAAGTGTTTATGAAAAAAGATATTAAGAATCTTCTTATACAAAAAGAACTAGGTAAGATTCAAATATAAAGGCAATATTAAACCTTACAAGATGTAATACGTTGGCTTACTAGGGCAAATATTTGTTTCTTGTTTATAATATTGGACTGAATAACAAAATAACTTATTATATGCCGATAATATATACAGATAATATTTGTGGGTCAAAGTCTGAGATCTCTGTGATGCACCCCCCTTCTTTAATTCACTGCATTGCTGCTTTATCTACTTTAAACACTGCATAATTTCATTGCTCTACAGACATCCATAACATTGGAATACATTTTTCTTAAACATAGAATAATGGCATTATTTCCAGCTTAAGGTAATACTGTCTTTATTGAATCCTGGGAAATTCCTTTCTTCATGAAGGTTATAATCACTTTTCAAACAGCTCTTTCAAAAGTGTTTATTAAACTTTATAATCATCTTTGAGGATTTGGTTTGGGGATCCTATTAAATAGCACCACATTATACTAAAAAGTTTTTAAATGTGTCCATCTCATAGATGAGCATGAATGGCAACCGGAGGATTACTCTTATTGATGTCGTACAATTAATCTTATAAAACCAAAATGAAGGTTGTCTAATTAGAAGAAGGGAGAGGGCATCTCATTGTTATAATGAATGGACCACTATTTTTAGTATATCTGGAAATTGAGTTTTCTTGTTACACAGGCTATCAAAAATAGACATGTGATTAGCTGAATTCATGCGGACTTGGAAACAAAATGGTTATTTAACCATTTCTCACCTGAACTACTACCTGTTGTTTACATCTAATCACTTTGAGTCTGTATTCCATCTTTAACCTTTCTCATAAACCAACTGCTTTGTGCTGCTTCCTGTCACCTTGCATGACTCCTGAGCTCCAGTTTCAGCCTGTAATTTCTCTAGGAAACAAGGAAACAGTAAAGGGTGGATATGAATTGGAACTGAACCTAGCCTACGTAAACATGGAGGGGATTCCTGGCAGACTGTGAACAGTCTCTATTAACCTCTCTATGCTGAGTCGCTGTCAGGATGTTGCTGTCTTCGTGGACACGGATTTTCACGTAATAATTACGATATCAAAGAGCTGTCTTAGTAGTCACAGAATCATGAAACCCTACCAGTGTGCGTGCGCGTGTGGATCTTCAGGTTTTCGGAGCGTGCGAACATCTTGCCGCAGTTGGGAAATGCGCAAGAAAAAGGTTTCTCCCCGGTGTGCACGCGAATGTGGTTGATTAGTTTGTATTTTGCTTTGAACGCCTTTCCGCCGCGCATACACTCGTCCCACATGCAGACATGACTGAGGGTCTCGAGCCCCGCTGCTACATGCTCGGTGGTGACGTGGTCCACTAGCTCGTGCATGGAGCTGAAAGTTTGGTCGCAGACGGATGTCGCCGTCCGCCCAAGCCTCTGTCTCGAAGAAGTTCGGTCAGTCCATTTGCAGATCAGCTCGGTTTTGACGGTTGGGCCTTTGGAAAAATCCAGCAGGCCGTCCATCCCACTACCGGTAATACCGTCGGCAGAAGCGTTGATACTGGCGACTCTCGGTGGTTGAGATGAGACGATGCTAGATGCCCCGGAGTTGTTGTTCCCAAGCGGAGAGACGAGGCCATTGTGCCTAGCCACTACAGCCGCCCGCTTCATGGTCAGCACGGCGGGCTGCCCCGCTCCCGACGCCAACAACAATCCTCTCTTTCACGTAAAACGAGTTCAATGAAAGTGATAAGGCGTTTGACGCTGTCTTGTTTCCTGTGTGTTGGGGGAAAAAGAAGAGCACATGCGGCTGTATCTTTACCCCCCGCAGGTCGGTGTTAGATCCCCGAGAATCAGAGCCTCCACGCTTTTATTTACTGTGCGAATGGAGGGGAACAGAATCGAAGCAATACAGCAGGCCGCGACCCAACACTGTTCAACGACATCCTTGTTTCCTTTCCTTCTCCACCATTGTTTCACTTAATTTTCGTATTTTAATAGACCTACAAACTCAAAAGACACACCAGTAGACAAAATTACTTTCAGTAGGCTTCTAGTTGGACTGTTGCGTTGTTTACATTACCTGTGTTTGTCAACCTAACATTTCATTAAAAATTGTGAGGAAATGGCTCTATGAAAAATAAATGGTATAAGTGTTGCCCAGAGTGAAGTATTTAATCATTCATTCAAGTATCACTAGTCCTCTGTACTACTGAAAATACTTTCCAAGTTATTTCACTGGACAGGAGTATGGAAAAATGCACTCTGAAAATGTAGCTATTAACTAAAGCTGTAAAACAATTCAAGAGGAGGAAAAGGTACAATATTTGCAAGAAAACAGACACAAATGAGAGGAGTACAATTACCTCAAATTTACCCTTAAGTACAGCAAGTGAGTTAAGTGCTTAAGTAAAGTGAGCAAAGTGAACTTCAATAAATTCCACCACTGTGTGTAGGCTCATGTAACCAGGGATATTTACACAATGTAAAGATGTTTTACACTTGTGATTGCAGTATCATTGCATTTTTTTTTTAAAGAAAACTCTATATTTTTGGCAAAGTCCTACTTTTATTATGTTAACAATTGTTTCTATCAATTAGGTAACAGTTTATCCACTATTTTCATTGCAGCTATTTTTACTAGGGTTTAAGCCACAGAGATGCAGAACCTATTTTGGGACACAATGAGCATTAACATCCCCTACGTAAATCTGACTGACTTGAAATAAAACTCCCTTGTTCTTTTTTTTTTTTTTTAAAAAAGCTTTATTAAACACATTTAGAATAAAATTTTAAGAAGATTAACAAAATAAACTTTTAACTTCACAAGTTCAATCCAACCATATAATGACATAGATAAAAGAATGTTCAAAGAAAGATAGAAAGTAAAAATACATAAATAAAATGAACTAAAACATGAACCAAACTAATAAAAAAAGGTTTTATGAGAGTATGAGGGACATCATGAAAAGATATTTACTTTATACAAATGGCTTACTATTTATCTTGAATAATAATTTTCCATATAGAAGGGAAGTCAAAATAGGTTTTCTGTCTGAAGAAACTTTGGACACTGAATCATAGAGGTACTGCAGATTCACACAAAATAAATGGAAACTTGGCATTCAATTCTAGCTTTGTGAATACAGTATTTCCCGACAAGATACACATTAATTAGTGTTATTAATACGATGGAATTTTGAGGTACAGTTTAAAAACAATACCATATCTTTCATTATTTTTGTAAATATATTACATAAACCAGTAAGGAGACCTTAACCCAGACTCTTGAGAGTATTTACACTCATTTTTTTCAGAGAGAGAAAACAGGAGAAATATCTGCTTTAAATGTATGTAAAAACTTAAGACATGGGTAATATCTGTGCAGTATTTTCATGTGGACCCCTTTACTTAATATGGAATGAGGAATTTGTTTGGGACAGCCCATACTTTCTCCATTACGATATCTGGACATTTGAGTTTCCATGGCATAATTGATTTGGTAAACTAGCTCTCATCTGAAATTAAAATATTTCTAATACAGTGATTATTTCATATATAATTCAAGAGTTTCTTTCCACTAATGAGGAGCTTATTAGGAACTTATTTCAAAGAGCCATGTAACAATGTTTTAATAAGTAACAAATTTTGGCAAAAAAAAGTCTTAAAGCATTGTTATACTCAGTTTGAGAAATGGTTAAACCCTTTTTTTATGAAGAAATTCCTCAAATCCATAGGGTAGGCCTTTTTCAGTAAATGCATCTAACAAAAATATATTATTAATTTATTCTTTTTATTGATCCATTCTTCTGTACACATGAACTTGTTTTTTGAACAAAATGAACAAAATGTTCCAAATTATGCAAGAGCGTGGGGCAGTGAGGTGCAAAGAAATTTTATGGGGGCAGGTGCTCCAGCAAAGAAAAGGCGTACTCTTCCTAAATATTTAAAAGATGTTAAGTAACACACTGTAGCGTATCTTGTACTTTACAAATAGAACATATTTATTTATTCTGTACACTCATGCAAATATTTAGAGTAATACCCTACAGATAATGATGATCTAATATTACCATATGAGAGAAGAAATAAATATTTAATATGAATTAGTCCATTACTGTAATTTATTGGTGAAAGAAATTTACACAGTATTTGATCTTTTGTTTTCTTTGTTTTCTCTTATTTTGGTTGCACAGCCAACAGCTTTTCCTTCAATCGTTTATTTACGAGTGTATCATAGCCTTATAACGTAAAAGAACCTGCTCTCTGATAACACTTATTGCCTTTTAATAACTTTTGCATAGACTTTTCGCCATGCAATGCTTATTTATTCTTAGTTTCATTGTTTGCCCGACAAAAGGACAAACTGCTTTGCATGGGGAATTAGAGTTCACTCATTTTCATTTATTGAGGTGTTGGGGCATTTTTATAGTGGTCTAATTCTACAGCAGTGGCATACAATGCCGAGGCTTCAGGCAAAAATTATGTTTGAAGGCAATTATCCAGGTTTAAGAGCTTGCGACTGGAAATGGGCAAGTTTGAGGGGCAGTTTGTTACATTCTAAATTTCAAGACAACAAAAATTTTAAGCCACCACATTTATCGAATGACAAAGTAGGAATATCTGATTGATTGAAAGTCTTAAGCATTAAATCCTCCCTCCAAGATGCTTCTAAAATACGTTTTTAGCATATTGAGTTTTGTCTTTCCATATGAACTTAAACAGAACAGAATCAATTACTTCACAACTTTTCCGGTCAACATAAAGAGAGATTGCAGGGTATACTTATCTTGAGTTCCTCTCTGCCTTGACAGTATAACTCTGCTTTGTATAGTTAGGTCTCTCTTTAGCCAATCAAAAATTTTTTCTTTGTCTAATTTGGGCAAAAAGTTGTCAGAAATTCTGTGAGGTGATGATTTGTTTATGATGGTACCAAGATATTTCTCAGATTTTTTAACCACTGTACCATTAAGTGACGTCTTATCAGAATTGTGTACTGTCAAAATTTTGCATTTACACTGATTAACTGTAAGATCTGAGGCCTTAGAAAAATCCTTTGAAGCCCCCAAGATGACTGTCACTTGACCTTGATTGTTTAAAAAAAGACAAGTGTCATCAGTCAGTTTACTGATTGGTAATTATTTTCTCCTATTTTTATACCTTCAACAATGCAGTGTTCTGTATAGAGGTTAATGAGTTTGGCCTCTATTAAAAACAAAAAGGGAGAAAAAGTGCACTCTTGTCTGATAGCTCACTTAATATCAAAATGAGGAGTCCCATTAACTACAGAAACACTTGATGTTTTTATAAAGAATATTAACCATATTTCTAAAGTTTTCACTAAATCCAAAATGAAATAGAGCATCATTTATGAAAAGGTGCTCTTGGTGCCTTACACACACACACACACACACACACACATATGCATATATATATTTAGAGAGAGGGAGAGAGAGAGAGAGAGAAAGACAGACAGACAGACGGACAGATAGATAGATAGATAGATAGATAGATGATAGATAGATAGATAGATAGATAGATAGATAGATAGATAGATAGATAG
>JAPZDZ010000003.1:372044-394581 GCA_029783805.1 Acanthurus tennentii
TCTCTCCAGTCTCTGCTGATGCCTTTGCTTTGCCTCCTTGATGCCAGCTTTCAGTTTTGCTCTGGCAGTGTTGTAAGGTTCTTTGTCACATGACCTAAAAGCGGCTCTTTTGGCTCTAGAAAGAGCTCTCACCTCTCCTTTCATCCAGGCTTTCTCATTGGGGAATGATTTAACAGTCTTTATTTTTACCACATCATCAGCACATTTGCTGATGTATGATGTCACTGATGATGTGTATACCTCAAGGTCGATATGGTTCTCCTGAGTAGCAGCAACTTTGAACATCTGCCAGTCTGTGCATTCAAAACAGTCCTGTAGAGCTGCTGTAGCTTAAACTGTCCACAATTTAACTGTTTTCACAGTTGGTTTGACCCTTTTTGTGATGTAATGATGGTATTTTTGTAGTTTTCTCTCAGATATTGTCAGGGCTTGTTTATAAAGTATGGTCTCAACTGACTATAGGGTCGTCTGGTAAGCCTTGGACCAACAAAGCATGCAGTAAGAAAAATTAGAAAAAAATCACCCTCTGTCCCACAGATCTCACTTAACATACATAATTTCTTTAGACATTGTAAATAAATTTGTTTTCTATTAGTTATTATTTTTGCTTAGGCAATGAGAAATATGCTTTTTGAAGGAAAGTCCAGAAAGTGCCAAGATATCCCTCTAACACTCATTATCTGCAGTGTTATTTTCACCAAGCACCCTTTGCCACAAATACAGACATAGCACCTTTTGGAAAAGTCACTCTTTCCTTATGTTACTTTTTTCTACACTGGTTGACATGGATTTGTTCAGCAGTCTTGGCATGCTCATGGTCTCACTATTTCAGCGATACAAACTATTGTTTTGACTGAAAGTTTGTTTGTAAGGGCTTCACTTTTCATGTTTCTGTTTGTTTCTCTCAGCAGCTGGCACCTTAAGTTTTACTATCTATATGTTCAGTAGCACAGTCTCCCCACCCCCAGCAGAGGAAACCCAGCTATCCCTCTGTGTATGAAAAGAGAACGGAAAAGCACCATGAAGGTGAACTGCAACTACAGCATTCAGATAGGCTAAACTTGGGTTCTTTATGCTTAAATTTTGAATATATAATATAATAAACAACAGAATCTTCATGTATGTATTCTCATTTGAAGGGCATCTCTCTCTTGCTTGTCTATCTGCAGCTTTGTAAAGATAACATTGGTAACCTTAACAACCTTCACTGCACGTGAACGTGCTGACACAGTCTGTGCTTTTGTGTTTCCTGCTGACCTACAGCAGACAACAGATCCCTAATGCTGTTCTGTTGTTGTGTGTAATGTTGCTTGCAGTGATCAAGTGTTGAAATACAGCTGTTGTTCATGTGGAGACAGCAATGAACCATAAAATAAATATGCTTTTGAGCAAACGTTGCATCTCAACTAACACTTGTTAATAAGTAAGGAGGAATTTGGTGTGGTGCCTTGTGTTTACTTAAGCACACAGGTAATATATTAGTCATAATATTGTTTTCATTATGCTTAGAAGCAACCTCTTTCTAGTGTGTTTATCACCTAGTACAGAACATTGCCAGAAAAGACATTTATATGAGTTTATAGCCTAGATTCAGTGGACTATGGCCTGCCTGAACTGTCATGACTCAGTAACTTTTTAAAAGCTGGTATCGACTGTATCTGCTGTCCAACTTCTTTTTTCTTCAGTTTTCAATTCTGATGACTTTTTGTCCTAAAAACATGCTTTTGCCTATTTTACTAAAGTAATAAAGTCTTGAATACTACGTGATACATTATGTTTTAATTTCTTTCTCTTTGTCCTTTTTATCTCTCTGACCCCTTACTGTTCTCATCTTTCTCTTTGTCACCTTTTTGCTCCATTCTGTGTTTGTATCTGTTTTCTTTCTGTTTCTCTCTCTCCCTCTCCCTATGACCTGCTGCTCTTTCAGATAAACTGGGCTTTGCATATTTTAATTTACTTTGTTCAAAAGAGGCATGATTTGATGGGCGCAAAAGGCTTACTTTTTATTTTTAATCAGATTTTTTAAACTTTTGATCACATATTTGTATAATAATCACATTAATTTACCAATATTTGGTTTACAATTGTGTGAACTAATTTTAAGTATATTCATTAAGTAGTAAAGTTTCTAAGTGACTAACTTAGTCAGTTGTTGGGTTTAGGGCTACTGTTATTGTTTCATGGTGCACATAATAACAGTAGGATCTTTCTTTTTTGATTTAATACATTCCAAGATCACTGATATTTACTTTCAGGACTGCCTCACCTGAATCTGACATAGAGGCACTGACCATAACATAATTCCCCTCATAAGAAATACTGGAACCATCTGCCTTTGCTCTTACAAAATTGTTTTCACTTCCATTATACATAATATCATAAAGATTATAGTCGCAGTTGTTTCCTCTTTCAAAGATTCCAACAGCGTACCAGTTGGAGTAGAGGTTTCGATCAAAGGGCACAGAGTACATGATAGCGATAATGTGGCTGTAGTCATTCAGGTCTGGGTTGTAAAGGTCATATGTGAAGACACCAACAGCTCCAGTTGCAGCACCAGTGGTCTTGTTGAAGAGTGCGCTGGCAGCAGAGCAGGGACCCACCAGGGGGGGCAAGGGGACCTCACACAAGCCACTTTCAGTGAACACCCTAAATGCAGAGACACATATGAGACTGGTTCTTTCAGAAACCTTTTTAAAAATCCTGACATGAATTTGTATTAGTGTTTATTTTTTGTTTTCCTACAGGCATGTCATTGCACCTACATGTCCTAACAGACTATTTTGACTCCTTCCAACGTAGCATCCTCATTTTAAAATCCCCTACATGGCAGTAGCACTTATGAAATTTTTTGAAAAGAGGCAGGAAAAGCAAAGTAAAATAGAGCCAGTAACAGTTTGCTTGAAAATGACGGAGAGTTTTGTGGTCCTTTGTCTTTGAATTGTTGTATAAATAGGATGCTTAGCTGGTCATGCCCTAGCTCTGTGGAGGTATTTATTACAACAAGCTGGGTCATTGAGTTTGGTGCTTTTCTATTTTAATATACTACTTAGACAAAGTTGGAAACACTACTGTCTATAAAATTGCAGGCTTGCAGCATTATTATATCTGTTCAATGGAACTAAAGGGTTCAGGAAAACTGACCATACACCCGAAAAGACCATACACTTGGAACTCGAAACAGAATTCCGGACCTCAACTGTAGAAGTAGCTCTGATCATTTTCATGCAATCAGGAATCAGAAATGACACACTTAAAGAATAAAATCGTTAGTTAAATTTTTTTCTTTCACATATTTTTTCAGGTCTGTTCATTTTTATTTTTCTAATTACTTCCCTTTTTTAAAAGCAATGTACTATTGTCAAAATAGTAAAGGTGTCAGGTGAAAAATGTACTCTCATTTCCGACAGAAAAGACAAGTACAAAAGAAGCACGAAACCTTGGATTGCTGAGAGTGTAGCAGCCAGAGTTGTTACTGATCTCAACATAACAGCTGCGATGAGGCATGGTGATGAGCTGTGGAGTGGCTGCAGGTACAGAGGCTGTGAGCTAGAGATAAGACAGCATCATTTCAGTTAATGAGAAATCCTGAAGCAAAGCAACAGTTTGCAACCCTCAGACTGACTGTGAACCTTTGGTTAAGCTGATTAATGAATTAATTGACCTTGTATGGAAAATACATTATGTTGAGCCTCAGCATCACGCTCTGAACAATGAGAAATGTCTGCATGTAGTAGCCAAAATCTAATAAGAAACAAAGTGATAGAGAAACACAGAAATGCTGCCAAAACAATTGGGTCTTGCAAACATCACACCTAGAAGCGAAGCCTGGTTTGAATCAGAGTCCCGGCCCGTCATTGGACGAGCCCTACACAAACAGTGGGAATCCCCTAGAAGTGGCCACAAGGTCACCTGGGATATAAATTGGGAAACCCCCTCTTCATGCTGCCTTTCCCTGTGATATTAAGTTGCTGCAAGGAGGTACCATAGTCTGATCAGGCATTTTCCACTTTTGTTTTATCTATTCAGCCCTGGCAACAGTCTTAACTGGCTGGAATAGTCAGTCTGTTTTGTGTTTGCTGAACACATTTGGATCCAATAATTAGATTAGCTGTTTGTGCATTTGGTGATCTAATTGCACCAGAACAAAGACAGGGGCAGCCTATTTTTTACAACAAAGAGGATAGCTCCTGCTCTCCTTTGACTGGGTTGACTCTCCGCTGTTTCCATCGCTGCCTATGAGTATAGGCAGACAGTCTTATTGCAGATAACTGCAGGCAACTCACTATCCCTGTCATCACAGGAGTTCACTGACAAACTTAAACAAGCTACCATCGCTATCTTGAGCAATCAAAGGTAAAAGACTTTTAACTGGACAGGGACAGTTTAATTAAAGGATGTATCTTTTAGCTCAGTTCCTGTAGGAATTACAGCTAACGGATTGCCAAGTCCTGTTTATTGCTATAAATATGTGCTTGCTGCTTGTTAATGTGCTTTCACGTTGCACAGACTCTGTTACACTGACTGTGTGTGTCTACGCTGTTAGACTGTGTCATTGTGTTTATGCTCACAGTAATTCACATTTCTAACTGGAATAAAGACCAGCGATTGGTAGATGAGTATCAGTTCACCTCCCTGCCTTTAAGGGACATAGAGGGGAATACTGTGTCCACCCACAACTGTTTTCTAACAAAGATCCTGAGTATCCCCTCTCCGCTCTTCTCTTTCTTCTCTACTAACCCACACACACATCTACACGCATGCCCACACACACATACCATAAAGAAAGCATGGTAATATTATTCAGCTCTGATCCACTCCATCTTATTGTTGAGTATGTGTATGCACATTCTTCATTTTGCTCCTTAGTTTCTCTGTTCAAGGTGGCAGCACAACCGGCACCTTGAACTCTCGTGTGATGTAACCACTTAACATGGTCATCTGGTTTCTTCTAAACCTTCTAATCTTATCATCTTCTTCAGTTTGCTGATCACAACTTGGTTTCTTAAATGCATGTAAGCACACTGAAAGCTGGAAAAGCCCTGAGTGAACTAATGCCAATAATGCTGCCTGTGTTCCACTTACCAAGGTGTGCCAGTAAGCCATGATAGTGAGTCAGCATACATCATGCCCAACAATGGCTTATCTAGCTTTAAAAAAGTTTAGCCATTAGTACTGTTACCTGTTTGCCAAGTTCTGATTTCATTAGAGAAGTCCTTTGCTTTAGGTAGACATGAATTGCCTAAAAGGCTTCATGAAATCCAAAACCATTAAATTAATGACATTAAATGAGATGTAATTTGAAATTTGCCCCTTTATTCCACAATTGACAGATGTAGTGTTTGGTTCATTTCATATAATCCTGTAAAAACTTTTTAAATGACCAAATTAATAGGTTGATGACATTAAACTACTACTTAATGTTTACAACATGTGAGTAATGAAATGGAGCTGACATAAGTGGAATTTGAAAACAAGAACTTAAACCAAGTGTCTGTATTTTGTATCTTTATTTAAGGACAAAGGCTAAACAAAGTTAACAAGTGTGTTCAGTTGTGCTTTTTATCAACCATTACCATACCAAAATGAATTAGAACTAAAAACAAATAAAAGCAGATAATATATGGTGGTCATTCAACTTTTAATATAAATGATGTAAATCCTTTCATTAGAATATAATAGAATGATCTTTTCATGACACTTCCTGGGTTAAACTACATGTTCTTCAGCTTTAGTGGTTACAAAGAGTCATTAGTCAAAATATTTTGACCTACAGCGTGGGACCAAGCAGCATTGCCTTTTTGAGCTGCTTGCTATTGCCATTTGTAGCAGCAGTAATAGGCAGATGCTGTAGGACTGTAGAGGGGAGGAGTCACAAAACCAGCCACTTTCTTATGAGAAACCCTTGCTGAACTAGAGGGTTTTTTTCTGCTTTTTGGATAAAATCTAGTAAAGCAAATTCTTCATAATTAATCTTAATCTGATAAACTTTATAAAACATATCTTCTGTTAGAGGTGGTGATTGACTATTTCATCTATCAAGGGATAGATTTAAAAGAGGGGAATCTAAAGATGTATTTTAGTCAAGTTTCCTCAGTCTATTTTGGCCACGGGTCTGCAACCTTTACTTTCAAGGGGTGATTTTTACCCTCTCTTCCACCAAATAAAATTTGTCTGGAGCTAAAAAATTATATTTGTAACAGCTTATGAAGATTTCTATATAGTTATGATATATATATAGAAACTATAGTTTGTTGCATCTCTGAAATTATAGAATGACAAAGAAAATGGTTGACAAATTGAATACAGAACTATGCAGGCCTGTTTGAGTCTTCCATATATTTGTGAAAAAATAGTTAAATAAAAAGTAGCCCATTGTGTACTAAATAAAACAGCCTAAAAGCTTAAAAACAGTAAAAAGGCTCTATGAGCTTTCCTGCTTAGATGAAAAGATTCTGCCCATCTCTCCCTCTCACACTGGATTAGAAAGATTATGTCCTGAATGTAGCAAGAGAGAGTCTGTTTTACTGTACAGAGATCAAAAAGTAATTATGTAATTGTTGTCCGTTATTGACATTTTTAAAGAAAAACAGTACAGTGATCCACCTACAATTAAGAGCCTACTCCTTTTTAAAATAATCTCTATCCCCTATCTTTATTGTTTTATTCCTTTCTTTTTTGAAAATGGTTAATTATCTTTGTCTATTACTACAAGTGTATTATGGATGTTTTATGGTTATTGCTGTCTGTCATTTGATTAGCTGTGGTTGATGGTGTGACTGTTCTCATTTTGATAGGATAAGTTGTGACATGGGTGTGTGTTTTAAAAGAACATCAGCTCCCTTTCCCTGTTCAGTTACTCTACCATTCCTTACTTAAAATCAGTAAAGACCTATAAGAGAATTTGAATTTTTTTTTTTAATTTAAAAAGGTTGACATCTGATCCTTAGATCTGCATCTCTTTAAGAGACTTCTAGCTAGATCACGTTAATTAGATCAAATAATGTGGAGAACTGACCAACATTTAGTAATGTTGTCTGCTAATAAAAGGGATTACTTCAATTACAAGGCTACAAGGCTGCAATATTTATATGTGCAATATTTATCTGCAATATCGCCTGTGTTGGTTTACTTATATTTTTGAATCAGAGCTTTTTGGAGAATCCATGGGTCAAACACATCCATGTCGCACAAGGTACAAAGATAAAAGACAGATATGCAAACTACTTTTTTAAACATACAGTATGGAATGTTTTGGTGCTTTGATGTAGCTGTATAGTTATAATTAGTTTTCATTATTCTTTGCTTTTTCAGGACAATATTTGCCTTCTCTACCTCATGTGAGGTAAACTGACAAATGATTCTGTGAACAATATTAGTCAAAGTCATTGTATATTAATACAGATGAGATAGAATCATTGTCCACTGTCTAAAAGTTATAGATTATACAAAATATAAGAGTACCTACCTTTGATTATCTGCAGAGTTTAGTTTAAAAAAAGTCAAAGCTAGTTGTTTGATGTGAGAAATTGGTGGTCCAGGTGTTAGGCAGGATGTGGTGGTGAAATTACTTTTCACATTAGCTGCTCACTCACTGGCTTTTATTGACTCACGTAATCAGGACCTTTAAGATACCAGTTGACTCCCTCCTTATCTCTTCTCTAGTAACAGTTTCCTCCTCTGTTACCGGACTTCCCTGCCACCTTATCACTTTGAAAAGATTGGACCAGACTTAATCAAACAATAATGTATGCTTATGTTTAAACCTTTTTTATTTCAAACTTTCTGAAGCTTATTGATTTTTGGTACAGCTTGGATATCAGGGGTGTTTTACCACAGTAAGGTAAATAAAATTTTTTACTAAGTTGAACTTACTGTCAAATTAATTGCTTGTAACAACTATAAGTTGCCATTTTTATGAGCTCATCTTGTCTCATGTCCTCCATTACAAATGAGCACCCAGCTACTGGTCAACCTTGAGACTGTTTCTAAACTGAGGGCAATGCATATCATAATGTTAAGCTTTGCAAGTTAATGTTACAAAGACACACAAAGACATACAAAGACACACACAAAAGATTTTTGGCTCAAGGATAAAACATCTGACATTGACAGCTCAAGGGTCATATCAGCAATGAAACCACCGTTCTAAAATGAAAAAAAAAACATGAATAATAACTGTGTAAGAATTTCAGCTAATTGTTAGGTTTTAATAAATTAAATTATAGATTGTGTGAGATGTCTTTAGAAAACTTATGTTGTGATTTGGTACTATACAAATAAAATTAACTTGACTCACTGGTAAGAATTTGGGTATATGGCTCACCCCTATTTTTCCTGCTTAAAAGTTACACGTACACACTGCGCTTGGATGCTTAGAGCTTTAGCACAGTCTGTATTCCTATCCAAGCCCAGATTAGTGCCTCTGCAAATATTACTCATGATTGATATCACTGTTAATAGAAACTAGTCATACAAAGGAAATGCTTTTATTCTCACCACCGCTGCTACTAACATTATCATGATTCCAATCATAGTGTAACACTTGCAATATACATGGCCATTCTTCAAAAAAAATTCAAGGAGTTTTCAGTATTTTAAAGATATGATTTCTCTTTAGGTCATTTTGGGATTTTGCTTGTGATCCTGTTGTCAAAAATCTTTCACTACTTCCTGACCTTTTAATTGTAACATAGTAATTTTCAGACAGTGTTCATACTGACAAAAGACTTTCTAATTATTTTTAAAAGCACCATTCTTGGAGTTTGTCAAGATAAACTTAAAGGTAGAATCAGCAGCATTGTTTATTGCAGCTTGGAAACACAACATTCAAATTGTACCCCTCCTCCAGGGTTAAAAGCCACCAAAAGCATGTGCCTCCTGCCCCGACAGTGATAGCCAGAACACACCCATCCAGCCCAACAACCACCTGTGTTCATATATGGCAGCAACAAGGCTTGCTGTGTAAGTCTGTGTTCCAGGTGTTTTGCCTTTTAAAAATAAATGCTGTAGGAAGGACAATACAGATACATTTTGCTGCAGGTCTCTAGCTGGATCCATGCAGCAATATGCCACAGCACAGAGTTGCTGGAGACACAGTGATATTTCACTTATAATACGACAAGTGTGAGGAGATATGACAGGTAGGACAATGCCAGGGGATTAGTCAACAAACCAAAGCATTAAAGCACCAATTTTTCTGATGCTAAAAGAGACCTTGAAAATTTGAATGACGGAGTTTTTCAGCTTTACTTTAAAATGCAGCTCTCATCTAACAGCTCCTTTTTGTCACATTACTTTCAGACATATTTAAATTTGATCCACCATAAACAAATGCTGAAAATTATGGTTGTTTTGCTTCATGCATTTTTGGTGATTGATAGTGGAAAGCTAGCTAGGCCAACTAAGTAACTGATATTTGACTAGTCTGCCTTAAAATAAAAGTCAACGTGTGTTTCGTTTCAGTTAAATGCTTTTAATGTGAAGGAGCAGCTGTGGAGAATATTCAGTTTGCATTTGCTGTAACATGAGCTGTACAGATAGTGCTTCTTCATGTTGAAAGCCAGTGTACCAAAGGGATTTCCCATTGTGTCACAGGCTTATTAACCTTAGTCAGTACTGTAAAATTACCACTTGTTAGCAGTCTAATTCTTCTGTATTTAAAAGCGTAACACTGAGCTGCTGAATCAAGCTGTTGTGGAGAAGTATTCCCTTTTTCTGCACTGCTCTTGAGAGTCGAGTACTGCACAAGAAGCCATTGTCAGTAATAAAACACACAGAGACTTGGCTGCCCTTTGAGATTACTGCGAGTAATGCAGTTGCAGTTAAACTGAGGTTTTCAAAAAATGACAAAGTCTTGTCAAGCTGCATGCCACACTACTTTTTTTTCTAATAAAATTTGAGGCAGAGGGCGGGTCATGCCTTAACCATCAGAGGGAAAAAAATATTGCATACTCTGAAACCAAGGAGAGAGCTTTAAAGAAAAAAAACAAACACACAGAGCAACATCACACCTGGCTCACAGACAATTTTAGCCTAGTTACGTATCTTTAAGTGTTTTTAGAATTAATTTTCCATGATTATTATTAATACTACTACTACCACTACTACTACTACTTATAATATGGCACTTGCTTCTACTACACATTCAGTTTGTTTACTGGGAAGCCCTTTTGCATATTAGAGAAATGAGCTCTGTGGTGTACTTTAACCAGTCTCAGCTCCTTGCATTTCTGGAGCTACAACACTACAGAGACTTAACAGATACTCAGGAAGAAACCATGCAAGCAAGGGGAAGTTAAGTGGAGACTCTAAGGCCTAGCTTGTCAGGGTAGGCTAACCTTCCCACTGTATAGTAAATGAACAACCTTGCTGCAGGATAGCTACACAATGACACATCAGAGTGGTAAAAGGGTATTGCAGCTTTTGTCAAGCCATAGACAGACATCAAGGTTTTAGTCCATTTATAATCACCAAAAGAGGAATATCTGATCCTTCTGCCTACCAAGAGTTCTGCAGCACATCTAATTCAGTCCTAAACCTCTCTCAGCCCTTCTTGGGTCTTTTCCTTTCTAGAAGTTGTGGTTCAACCATGGTGCCCAAGTTGAAAACGGGACAAAACATGGTCTTTCAGTCAGGCAACCACCATTAGTACCAGTTTAAGTTGGACCACCATGCTCTTCAGATATCCCTGCAACAGGTTAACCCCAGCTAGGCAGCAGGCTTCGATGAGATATCCTTCGAGTTTTGAGTGCTGCTGAGCAAGTAGATGTATATAGACACACTTAAAATGTCACAAGTCCAGGCTGTCGTCTTCTGCCCCTTAAATCCACCAGTCATTATACCAGCTCCCAAGAAGAATACAACTTGCATCAAGGATTAACAGTCAGTGTCACAATAAAGTGCTTGAAGATACTGGTGCTTCGACAATGGACTACATTAAAGTGGGGACCACTGACCCACTTCCATTTGCCTACCCAAAAACAGATCTGTATATTATTATGTGGCCCTTGCTCTACACTCAACCCTTGAACACCTGGAACCCCCCAATACCTGTTCCTCTGCTAACTTATATATGCTCCTATGGACTGTAGTTAAGTATAAGAAAAGAGAACATACATGTCCAATGTACATGTTCAACGTACATATACATGTAACTAAGCAAATGGCAAATAAAGACTATTCTATTCCATTCATTTCTATTATATTCTTTTCTATTCTCTTTAAAATATTTGAAAAGGTGTTGTTCTCCTCAGATACACAGTGTCTAGTCTAAAGCTCATACTGTGATATTGAATGGGATTTAACCTGGGTTTTACTGGGGATGAGGTTTCAGCAGGCCTGACTCATGTCTTTTTAAATCGCTGACATAATGATGCCTGCACAGGAAAAGGTATGAACATTTTTGTCATATGGGTTACTTACATTTGATATTACTTACATTTGATATTTTTCATTTGTCATATGGGTTACTTACATTTGATATTTTTCACTTTTCATATTCATTTTAGTCTGACTTAGCCTCATAGGTGCATGCCTTGTTGCTTGATTTTGCTATTAGAAATTTCTACTCTTGTTCCTCATTTGGTACCAGTGTGTTGTATTTTGCCATACATGTTTTTTTTATTATTTTTGTTTAATATAAGGCTTTTAAAATCATCAACTGTCTTTCCTTAATTTTACCATCCCCACCTTTAATAAGTCTCTACTCCTGTATCTGCAATTAAAGGTCCCATTCTTCTTTGTCTCCAGATACCAACCAGGCTTTGCGGCTCTGTCTGGGTACTAAGGCAACTGGGGCAGAATTTGGAGCTGTCTCTGCCCTTAGCATTAACCATAATTGCTCACGTCTTCTCTGTGGATTTGCCAAAGGACAGGTATATTCAGGCATATACATACAATAACAGATAAGGGTTGTTTATAAAGGTTTTTAAGAAGTTCAGTAAGAGGCATACACAGCACTTTTGAGTGACAATGCTGATTAAAGTTCAACAGGGTTTCAAGTGATGGCTTAATGGTGTTGTTTGATCCGTAGCAGGTAGTACTAATGAGTGGAAGAGGTGCTTTGAGAGATGATAGTTGCAAAAAAAAAGGAGTCGGTAGGTGGTCCCACAATGCAACTGTTATAACAAGAGTTAGGTCACACAGACAGTAAGAAAATGCTTGCTGTCGCATATGAAATTAGGGTATGCTGCTTTTTGGCTATTGAGTTTATGGTTATTGAAGAAATTTGATTTGACATGCAAGTTCATACTTCATGTCTTTGTGATGTACTTAAGCACATAATACACACATCATTAAACAGGTATATCTGAGCCAGTATAAATGTTACACTGTTATGAAATTATGTTTGTGTGACTGAGCCAACTATCTGAACAAAATGTTAAAATGTATACTTCTAATTTTCAAACTCTTGTTTATTAAAAAAAAAAAAACTTCTCCATCAATTCAATAGCTAATTATTGTGGCCCTGCAAAATTTGTCAGTTATTCACTGTACAGTGAGTACTTTTAGTTTTCATTCTTGAAGTACATTTTGCTGATACTATTAACATTCTTTTACAGGAGCTGGTTTTGAATACAAGACTTACACTTGTCGTGAAGTATTTTCACAGTTTGGTGCTAGTACCTTTAGTGAGATTAAAATCTAAGTACTTCTTTAAACATAGAATGATATTGACTTAGAATTGATTATATAATGTGGTATAGACAGTTTTACTGAACAGTCATTCTCTTGTCCTCTGTTGCACTTTATATTAAGATTATGATGTGGGATCTTGCAAATGGAAAGCTTTTGAGAACTATCAATGATGCCCATCCTCCAGGGACAGCTATATTGCATTTGAAAGTAAGTGCATGCCTGTTCACACACTCACACACAGACACATACGCACACACACGCACACACAGATTGGTTTTGTTGTTGCACTGATAGAAGCTCTCAATTTTGTCATTTTATCCGTGTCCATCGTTGTTTCCCTGGTTTTGTCTTTCTAGTTCACAGATGACCCGACTCTTGCAGTGTGCAATGACAGTGGAGGATCAGTTTTTGAGCTGGCTTTCAGGTAAATTATTGTGCTATTCAAAAAAGTTTTACAGGCAAAACATTTAGACCCATGTTTGCTTAAATGAGGTTTCAGTTTAGCTCTGAATTGAGAAAAAAAGTGAATCAGTGCGCAAAATTCAGAGACATTTACAGTCTTAATCACATTATTACAACATAACAGTGTACAAATTTTGAATTTAACACACTGGGTCCCCTGGAAGGTAAAGCACTGTTGGTCATCATCAAGAGAGATATCTAATAAATCATGCAATGGCCCTTATAATTTCAAAAATCATAATCAGTTCTCTGAACTCCTCCCACACCCTTTGCTTAGCCTTAGTCACAACCTGGTCTAGCCTTGCCTTTGGTACCGTGAATCGGCCTTAAGGATAACATGTTCCAAAAGGCCTCCCCACTCAGTCTAACAGCTACCCCAACTCCAGGCTTCCATGGATGGCATGTTTTGGGTGAGACATGTTCTGTGTGTGCTCTTCAGTCATGGTATTTCAACTGCATTTTAAGCCTGTTTTACATGGCACGTACTACCAAAACCACCAAAAAAACACTTTCGCAGCTAAGCTAGGTAATACAGTCAAGAAAATGGCCAACACAAGAGGACAAAAACTCTGGCAATAACAACTTCAAGCCAGCAGGAAGCTAGCGCTAGCCTGGTCCAACAATATGATGGTGCCTGCAATATGATGAAACATTGACAAAGTGGATGACAAATGTGAATACTTCATTTTCTACACCTTCATGGGTACAGAAAATGATTCTGGTTCTTGGTTTAGTCCGGTGCTTCTTAATTGTTTTCTGTTAAGCCTCCCCTAGGAAGAGGAAAACATTTTATACCCCCCACCCTCCGCCACGACTATAAATAGTATCATTTGTCTATAAAATTGTTACAAGTACACCTCTGTACAAAAAGATTGTGCTGATTTTTTTTTATCAAAATGATGAAGTCAGGATTAATGGCTATAATGAACACGTTTTGCACTGCACAACCCTTTGAAGCGGGGTTTGAGGCGTGATACTGAAACTCTCAGCTCCCGCTCAAAGTTTAGCTGGGATCTGTACTTTGTCTTCAGTGCAGCAACAGCGGAGAATATCATGCTAAACCAGGGATGGGCAATTATTTTTTCCAAAGGGCCACATGAGAAACCTGAGCTGTGTTTGAGGGCCAAAACCAACAATAACCTGAACTTAACTGTGTTTGATATTAATTTTCTCTACCTGTAAAGAGCAGTAATTTATAGATTTATGATTTTTTGAGGGTCTGTAGGTACGCACACATACCACCTGCACATGCGTCCATACATAAATAAAAGACTTTCAAAATAAAAGCAGCACCGCGTGCATAGTTTATACTAGTTTTCATTTACATTTCTTGTTTGTGAGTGACTGCACGCGGGCCGGACAGGAAAGGTCAACAGGCCAGATGTGGCCTGCGGGCCATAAAAATTCCCAGGTCTGTGCTAAACAGTGATCACCCAAGACACAGCAGCGGAAAGCACCACTGTCACCTACTGTGCTGATGTGCAATTACACCTTATTCTGGTATGGCAATGAAAAAGCAAACAGTAGTTTCGCTGTGCATGTTCCCGGGGGTCACATATGCCCCCTCTGGCATTTCACTGCATTCCCCCAGGGGGGCATGCCCCACCATTTGAGAAGCACTGGTTTAGTCCAACAGAGGATAAAAAGGAACATTTGCTGACAATACAGGCCATAACCAGAGAAATGAAGCAGAGCTGTCCGCCACTTGCAATGACCAAGACAGGCAGCATATATTGGATATGGAGGATATGTTACCACTAATCTCAAAAAGCCAAAGTTCTTGTTTTTTTGACAGACTGATTAGCCAAGAGAGAGGATTATCTGGAGAACTATTTACAGAGGAATAACCAACAGATTTCCAACATCCTTGATAACCTGGAAAGCACAAACATAAAATTCATCACCACTGACCTGCTTAAAGATGTCATCCACATCTCTGATGGGCTCAAAATGTGCCAAATCAAAAACATGTGCCAACCAGCTAGTAGATGTCATTACTGACATTTTTAAAATATCACTGTCACAGGAGAGTGTTCCCACCTGCTTCAAGACAGCCACTATCATCCCTGTGCCTAAAAGTCTGCAGTGTCTAATCTAAATGACTACAACCCTGTGGCTCTCACCCCCATTCTGATGAAGTGCTGATTGTGATTTGATGCTATATAAATAAAATTGAATTGAATTGAATTGCTTGCTTTTGCATTGTTCGAAACTTCAGGATGAGGCGCAATGGGCGGAAACTGTCAAACGGGTGTGCAGTCAGAATTTCAAAATAAAGGCTTATCTTAAAGATAAGGATGTTGATCGATGGTTTGAGTTGCCTGAATTAACACATTTTTCACTCATTACAGTCTGACTTAATCCAAACAAAAGACCCCTTAAATTATGATGGATTTTGCCTCATTTTACTCTCCAATTTAGAAAAAACAATATCAAAATAAAACAAAATCTTGCAAGAAAATTAGATGAAATCTCATCACACAATGCATTATGCTAATTTGATAACTGGACCATTATTGACAGTGTCCTTAGAAGCCATGAAACCATTTGGTTGCATTGAATGATCATATTTTTTCAGAATATTGAGTAGTTTGAGATTTGGCCTGGACCACATAAATGATATGTCATTAACATACTCAGCACTAAAGGCCAAGAGTACATAACATAATTTCTAAACCATTTGACCTTAGACAAGGACACCTCAGGGATTCCCTTTGAGCCATATGCTCTTTGTTTTAACATTAGAACCCTTGGCTGTACTAATTAGAGAAAATGACAGCAATAAATAAATACATATTACCGAGTTCAGTTGCCTTCGATTTATTTGCCCGGATTAACCATGACCTGGATGAATGAGAATATGCACAGATGACAGCAATAAAGGAAATATAGCACTGATGAAAGAAATGAAAATAAGCCTTTTGCAGATGATATTTTGCTGCAGTTTAAGATCATCTAACAAACATATTCTTGATGCAGTATATGAGTTTGGAGCCTTATACAAGGTTAATTAGGATAAATCAGAAACTTCACCCTTAAATGTTTATTGCCATAATACACATACACATGTTTAAGTGGTCTCCTAATGGAATGTGTTATCTTGGCAGGCTCTAAGGTCCAATGTTTATGACATTGCCCCATTAAATTTAAAAAAACATGGTAGTGATGTAAAAGAAGAAATCGATTCGCAGAGAGGAAAATAGCAGAAATCGGAGAAATGTTCTCAGAAGTCCATTGGACAGTGACTTAAATGCTACAGATTACATTGGGATCATGTTTGTGGTAAATCTTGTTAGAGATGCGATCACATCCCCTATGTGCTCATCTCAGTATGCAACAAGTAGTCCCTTGTGATTGATGATTGATTGATTGATTGATGTTAAATTTAGGTTTCAATGGTCTCATAATAGTCTCATAATATCCCTCTTTTTGACAATGTCAGTAGGTTTCAGAGGTCCTCAAAACATGCGTTTAAAGTTTCTTGCTTAGAATACCACTTGGATGGTGTGGAAAGGCATGCCCATATACCCCTCTGTTTCAGTCTTCTTTTGAACATGCTGATGCTGCTTCTGTAGCTTAAAATGCAAATTAGCTGTGGTTGCCCATGCCCCTCTCAGAAGTGAATACACTTAGTGCGGGCTTTACTGAGGGTAACAGACTCAGTTTGTATTGGTATTAATGCATAAGAGGCATCATATTGGATGAGTCCTTCCCCTCTTGCTGCGCACTCTGCCTGTAAATATGACCACACTTTGTTTTATTTAAACTATTTGAATTGACAAATTTAAATGTCATAATAAATGTAAATATATTTTTATTGCAGATGCAATGCTAACTTTCATTTGCGCATCAATATATATTCTTAATGTGTGTTGTTGAAAAAAATCCTCGTAGTCCAGTTTAGGGTTTGCTGTGATGGTGTGAGTTATATTAAAGTATGCCGGCAAACTGCTGAACTGACTGACAGAGAGCGGGTCTGTGTCTGTGAGCTGACCCCGAGCCAATGACTTACAAGCGTTTATATACAGAGAAGCAGGTAATGCTAAACAAAAGAGATATCAAAAGGGAGACAAAAGGAACAGATGCAGGAAGGGGCATATACCTTATTATGTTAAGGGAATCAACAAGAAACAAAAGACAGGGTGGGGCATTTGCATTCAGATACACAGGGTGACAGGATCAAGGGGTCAGATTGGGAGGTGTCAGCAAACGGAAGCAACACAGCTGGCATGAACCGATGGATGGTTGATGTACTCAAGATGTCATTTGTTACATCAAGATCAAAGGTTCACGGCAGTAGGGGGTGGAAGTTCATAGACAATTTCAATACATTTCTTCATCATTCCACGCTTTTTTTTTTTTTAGATCAAGGAAGCTTAGAAAACAATTAGGTTTCAGATTACATAATTTCATAATTTAAGGTACATAATTTAAGATTACCATGATTTTAAACTCATTTCTGGTTATTTCTAGTTATTTCCTGCATAGTATCATTGTGGTCAAGTATAAATGTACAACAGTCAGTCCTAATGAAAGCACATGTTCCTCCTTGAGAAGACAGCAGGTTGTCCAGTGCAGCATGATTTTACAATGTCATCATACTTACAGCAGTCATTTCATGTGAGAGCAAATTCAATGACTATGTGTGTGTGTGTGAGTAAATCACAATTGACAGTTTGCACCTCTGGTGGTGCAGTGAGGACTCTCATGACTGGTATCACATGACCCAGTCCACATTTTCCTGTCCATTCTTTTCCTTCAACACACTACTTAATTGCATTGGAATCACTGTGAGGGTGAGAAGGTTTGGTGTGTTGCAGGAATAGCATTTGGCATGAGGTTGTTCACAGTGTAACTGCCGAGGCTGTGATGGACGGAGCAGGCACAGTCCATTGGTGGAGTTGAAGTGCCGTACATGACAAGTGTCACATGACAAGTGTTTGTGGTGTCTGTTGGTTTTTCTTATACTTATGGATAATCAGTTTAAGCTTTCAGTAGATATGGGTATCTTACATCTTCTTCTGGGCCTCTGGGGCCTGCGTTTATCCTCCGATGGCTTAGTTGGACCTACTGCTGGGCCGCTGGTGTCAATGTCGTCTCCTGGCTCCGCCAATTGTAGGTGTCCTGCTGTCAAGCTGTTGGTGTCTGCATTGTCTCTCAGCAAGGGAGGTCCTTTTCAAGAAGTCATTCATCTTTCAAATGCCTTGCTGATGATGAAGGAGAGGACTCACACAATGCAGATGGACCCTGCTGACTTGCAGTGCATGGTGGAGTTTCCTTCTTGTAATGCAATGTGTGGACCCAAGTGGAACGACCTTCACACTTGACAGCTGTGGTTGTGGCGAGCAGGACCAGCGGCTTCCTGGAGCATTTTTCCTCTGGAACTCTTTATGCAGACTCAGTCATTGGATGTTCTGGCACAGTTTGTCACTAAGAGAAGACTGGACAGCTTTTACTTGGCTATGAATTAGTTGAATGGAACAGGTTTAAACAGAGCAGAATTACATCATTAATTTAGCCATACAATCCATAGCATAAAGTTCTTATACACAGTTCAGAGTTACATGGCACAGTCACTGGTCTACCAGTAAGTATTTCATGGGATGTAAGGTCTGGACCTATCGGACATCAGGGCTAGAGGCAGCAGCATGGTTCTTTCAGTCCGGTCCCAGCGCACAGTTTGGCTTATTTGTTGTTCAGGATGCAGTTTTGTCTTTCAACAAGAAGACTGTGGTTGCTACGGGCAATGCAGTCTGTTTAACCCTTTAATCCCTAAGCATAATCTCGGCTGTCTGGATTATTTTTGTTATTTTAGCTGTAAAAGTGTCAAAAAATATGCTAGGAGTAATTGCTTTGCTTCCTTTTCTTCAGAACAACTTCAGCTTTCAATATCTGATAGTTTTTTATGCATCACTGTATGTTTTGGCTAAGTTATATCAGTTAAAAGTGAAAAGAAAAAAAAAACGGAAGTGGATTTTTGTGGTTTTTAGTCTAAAAAAGTGCAAATGAACATATTCAATTCGGTAAAATGCACTGTACATGGCGACGCTCAAGTATTCGTCTGTGTTCGGACAGTGATTACTCGCGAAGGCAATGGCCTACTGTAATACATAATAGATGAGGGGAAAGCTCACATTGTTTACTTTCAGGAACCTTTTGAAATTTCTCTCTAGTGCAAATGGTTGTGGAGCTACCGTAATTTGAACAACGCAAGCGCAGGCGTATCGGCGCCGATACGCTCGTCGTTAAAGGGTTAATAGTCAGTGACTTACAGAGGTCGGTCATTATTTGTCCCGTGAAATGTCTCCCTCGGCCTGAGATGGTGATCTGTGGAATGCCAAATCTTAAGACAATGTATTTTTAATACATTTAATAGGCATTTAACTATGAACTGGAATCAGTCCTTTTTCCCTTTTTTTAGGTTTCAGTCAAGTTTGAGAACATGAGAACAACAAAAAAACAACAGAATTTTAACATAACCATCACATAAAGTCTATTTGCAAAGCTTCAAAAGGGCCCTGGGAAGTTTGCACTGTTTTTCCCAGGGTCTGTAGTTGACAAGTTAGGCAATGTGCATGGTATCTTTTAGCATACAAAGTAAATCTTGGATCATACCAATCTTTCAACACAATTTCACACATTCCCCCTTTTGCTCACATGTGACAAACATGGGACATGCATGCTAGACAAGGGAACAGGGACATAGGAGCCACAACACGGCTGTCGTTGTGGACCCACAAGTTATTTACATATTCAAACCCATGAGGAGCCAACATCTTGTGCTCCTTCGCATCAGCAGTGTCCATAACAAAGCCACATCATTAGGAGAAGCAACTTTGTAGCAGGTATAGAAGGACAGAGCTTTACATGGAAAGAATTACCAATTCTGCAGCTGCTTTGGCTGCATGGTCAGCCAAAACATTGCTTCTTGAAACAGGATCATTGGATTTAGTGTGTGATTCACATTTTAAAACAACAATTGATTAGGACATACAGAAGTTCAACAATTTGATTGCCATGTTTAAGCAGTGTCCCCGAGGATGCAATGAATCCTTGGTTTGCCCAAAGCAAACCAAAATCACATCTAAAGTCTGTGTAAATGTTACCGGCTCCAGACCAAGGGGAGTCTGGCCGGCAGCAAAGGTTACACAGGCTAGGGAGCACTGTGCAGCCTATAAACAAATACAAATGCTCTGTGGATTACAAAGAGGACACTGTAAACGTTTCGCTCCGCTCTGCTCATGCTCGTTTATTCTGAGCACAAAATTATATAATTTACAATTACATTCTTATGAGTGCTCTTAGCAGTGAATGTAACCAAAATATTCATCCAAATAAAATAAAGACAGTGAACCTAAGCTAATAATAAATAATAAGACATTCTACCCTAAGAAATATAATTGCACATAAACTCAGAATAATTCAACATATGTCAGATAACAGAAGTTGGTTTAAATCAAAGAATAATATGTATTAAAATAAAACAGTTCTAAAACGCACACATTCACTGTACCGTTAGAGGCATTGAAACTCACCCAATACACACACATACTGAACACAAAACAAAATGGCGACATCGCGCCATAAACGCCGATGCAGTCGTACTTCAGCATTGCTGTAATCACGGCTCATACCCCGCTGGCTTACGCTTCTCAGAACAGCTCAATACATTACTAGCTACAGCTAGCTAATACTGCCCACACTCATAAAACGACTATGCAATGAAACCTAGCTAACCAAAATAATGCAGCTAGCCGACACACGTCGGGACGATTAATGAAAAAAACAAACAATTAACAGCCTACCGATCTTAAGATCAGGTCAAAACATTAATAAAGAATAATAGAAGTATTCACACCAATCACCGGCTATGCTTTCATTCAGGAAATAAGGATTTTTACATTACCTGTGGTTTACAAAGAGGACACAGTAAACGTTTCGCTCCGCTCCGCTCATGCTCGTTTATTCTGAGCTGCGCATGAGCGGAGCTCGGCAGCTACTCTCTTGGTGAACCCACAGCAGTCCTCTAGCACCATCTACTGGTGCGGTTGTCTTGTTTGGTGTATGTGTGAATGTATTTATGTTTGTGTGAAATGTGAGAATGTGGATAGAATAATTCAATTATTAACAAAAAATAGGGGGGGTGTCTGTTTACATGATAAAACTAAATAAATAGTGTTTTCAACCTATTACATAAACCAGAGGTGTCCAAACTTTTTGCAAAGAGGGCCAGATTTGGTGAGGTGAAAATGTGTGGGGGCCGACCATTCAGCCTGACATTATTTGAACCATTAACATTAAATGCAAATGAACAATTTCATGATTTTTTTTATTTCAAATGGCATACTTTTCATGTCTTCACACAGAACACAAATCAAAAATTTTTACCAAAATCACTCTGCCTTTCATATTTGAAGACCACATAAAATGAAGAAAAAGTCTGTCTAGAAAAAAAAAATTCAGAAAGATTAAACATATCTAGGTTTATTTGAAACATAACATGCTATATAACATAACATGTTATTCACTATTAAGATCTCACTATAAACTTCTAAATTCAAAACGTGAACAGGAAAATAACACTAGCAGTTATATTATTCAGAAGTACAAAACATTGGGGGCCATATGCTTTCTTGTATTACTTGTTATCAAAAACGAGAGAGACCGTGTTTTTCATTATTTGAATTTTAGACTTGGATCAAAAATACAACCCTAACCCCTAACCTGGACCGAATTTGATTTTAATTTTTAATTTGTTGGGTTTACAAGACCCGGTTTGATGGTCAAAACAAAAGAACAAATTACACACGGATTGAAAAGAATCAGATGATCATATATCAGATGTTTGGCACAGAGAACTTGTTGGTGAACAATACAGTGGAGTTTTATAGCTTTGCCTCCTTCTTTGCTGACTTTGTTTCAGAGTACGTTTGATAACCCACTTCGCTCGCCAGCCATGGCAGTTGCACCATCCATAGTAATCCCAGTGACTTTATTCCACGGTAGTTTGATGTCATTTTTCGGCGGCACAAACAGAAACAAATAAATCTGTTCCTCTTGTTTGGTCCTTAAGGCTCTGGAGGTCAAGTAGCTCTTCACTCATGGAAGAAGAAAGGGAGGGGGAGAGCAAAGCCAAAAGCTAGGATTAAACTATATGTTAAACTAGATGTAAGCTAAGCAGGCAGAAACCTTGAACAGATCCAGGCTCAGAGGTGGGCGGGATCTGACGGCACTAGTTGGGTTGAGAGAGAGAGGGAGAGGGCAAGAGTGGGAGGGGAAAGAGATAGATAGAAAGGGGAGAGAAAGCAAGGCCAAGAGCTAAATCTACATGTAAAACTATATGCAAGCTATATCTAAGTGTATTAATAATGATACTATTAATAATACTAGTAACAATACCAATAATAATAATGCTAGCAATAATAATGATAACAATAAA
>JAPZDZ010000003.1:394681-405705 GCA_029783805.1 Acanthurus tennentii
AATTAACTAACTTCCCCCTCCTTCTCCTGCTCAGGTGGCCAGAATTATTTGGGGTTTCCTCTCCTCTCTGCCACAACTTAAAAAGGGAAATAGCCAAATAATTAAATCAGTCTCATAAGTATAGTATCATTTTTTTACTACGATAAAAAATTAATATAGTCATTATAATCAAAGTTACCTAATGAATTGTCAGTATAGTTTGAGGATTTGAAGTTCTACAGCACAGGAGTTGACAGCGTTCAATCTTTTACAACATTAAACAGATAACAAATGATTTTTTGTCAAACCATTTATTGAATGAACACCAAATGAAAACATACAATTATCTAAAACAACAAGCACCATCCACTATTTACGTGTGTGTGTGTGTGTGTGTATGAGTGTAAAAGTGTGTGTGTGTGTGTGTGTGTTGGCATTTGTGAGAGTGTATGTGTGTTGGAAAGACACAGGCAAGATGACGGACTCAAAATGATGGTTAGGACTGAAAATGTAACTCTAAAATGTATCTTAACAATAAACAAACCGAACCATACGCTAAAGCTCAAAGAAAACATTCAGTCAAATCACTGCAACAGTGACAGAAGTTGAACATCTCAATGCTTACCTGTGCTATCTTATGCTAGGTTATGCCCAGTTATGTTACCAAGTCTTTTGAGGTAAAAGATGTCCTTTTTGGTATGTTGCTTTGCCATATCCATTTAGCTGCAGGCTTGTGAAGATGTCCAGCTAGTAAGCTCTAGGTCTGTGAGGCTTCCTGATGGGTTACAGGCTGGCCTGTCCCTCTGGACCCTGTATGTCTTAAGACCACTGGTTGCCCCTTTATACCTCAGTTTCAGCTGGCCTTGTGTTCTAGCCTTCGGTGCTGACTTAATATGTCAGCTCTTAGTTGATCCTTCAGCAGGCTCTTGCACAGCTGCTCTTAGAGAGAAGTTCAGTGTAGCAATCTGCATCGAGCAGGACTGCTAGAGAGGGTGCTTGAGGGTCCCCTGCTTCAGGGGAGAGCACTGTTCTGACCCCTACTCAGGAAGGGCCAAGAAAGAGGAGCTGCACTGTTACCCACTCTGGGGGTCAGTAAAGAGAAAGATGTGATGGCAGAGATAGCTTTTGTTGACAGAGTTCTCACCCAGGTGTGGAACTGGAGAATTCTGGGATTTACTGTTTACTGTATATATATAGTACTTTTCAAATCTTTTAACTACTTAAAGTACTTTACAATGCAAATCAGCCTTCACCTATTCACACACATTTATACACTCATGCCAGGATGCTTCTTTACAAAGTACCAACCTGTTTATCAGAAACCCATACACACATTCACAGAGACAGCCAGTGTGCAACAAGGGGCTCAGTATTGTGCCCAATGATACTATCTTGTGAAGATTGAGAGAGCCAGGAATCGAATCACTGACCTTTTGAGGAGTAGACAACCCACTCTACATCTAACAGTCCTCTGAAATTTTGAAACTCTAAACTAGAAGAGGTTTGTTTATAAAAGTAACAAATGTAACTAAACTTTTAAGAATTCTGGATAACCACATGAGAGATTTAGATTTAAAAATGCACTACTGTTAACACAGCAGCACACCAGTAACTATTTTTTATTTTTGAGAATTATTAGTTACTGTTCATCCGTCCAACCACAATCCCCAACCACGGTACCCCCAAAGACAAGACAAGAGGGAGGGAAGAGGAGGGAAGAAGAGTACAAGAGAGGGAAAAGGGAGAACAAATAGAAGAGGGGAAAGGAAAGATGGAAAGAAAGAAAAAGGTGTACCGAATTTATGCCACTTTCATTGTGTTTGCTGTTTTTTCCTTTTTTCCTTTCTTTTTTCTTTGGTTTGCAAGGAGCAGGGGTTTTCTCCTCTTTTGCTTTACCTGAAAAGGAAGCTATATCTAATGAAATCTTTCAAGTACTGTGCACAGATGTGTGTGTATGAGAGTGTGTGATGAACAGACAGGAGGCAATTTCAGAGATTCAGAATGGAGGGGCCTGAACAAATGAACCGGAATAAGCTGATGATGACAACAATCCCTCCTTGCATAGGAAACTACAGGCAAAACATTGGTTTTTAATGTACTGGTCAACTTTAAAATTTTGGTCTATTTTGCTTCTATGTCTACTTTCACTTTAATGGAAAGAAAACTTCCAAAAAAACACATTTATAGTGGTGCTCAGTTTGATCCGCCACCGATTTATATTGGCTGATTTTCACTCCAAATGATTCGAAAGGCCATTGCCAAATTACCCAATCAAAAAAAAGTTCTCTCATGAGCAAGCTGTGCCATTTATGTCCAAATTAATTTGCAGTTTTAATAAGGAATCTCTTTGTATTGTTGAAAGCCCCATAACACCCACCTAGCTAGAATAAGTGTGAAATGTAAACAAGCACATGTGCAAGTCGCCTTACTGCATAGTAGGTAAAATGGGCCCCACACACAGATGCTATGCAGCCTCGCTGCAGGAGACCGGGTTCGATTCCCCCCCCAGCGCCTCTTGCTGTGTGTCATTCCCTGTCTGCCTATCTTCAGCTGTCCTGTCAAAATAAAAGCATAAAAGCCTAAAAAAAGAGAAAGAAACACATGTACTCTCGCTATATCGTATGTTTAGTAGTTTTATACTGTGTAGGAGTACTATGTGAATGCAGTCCATTTACCATGTTGTTTTCAAGAAATATCAATGTATTCTTTAGTGTGTGATGAATTAGTTGTTTTAAAAAGGAAGTTATTCTTTTAACATATAATTTTTTTTATATAATTTTTTTTGTTTGACTAATGAAAGATTCCAACATTAATGTGAATTCTATATATTCTAGGCCTGTTTGGAGATCCAGTAAAACGGAAGGCAGTGGTAGAAGACAAGGTAAAAACAGACACTCACAGCTAGCTCTATTAAGTCTGTCTTTAGCTGGATGAGTGTAGTCTGAAATTTTTGTGTGCATTTTTAACTTAAACCCCTCTCTGTGTGTACAGATGGTGGAGATCTTTTTCCAGTTTGCAGAGTATGCTCTAAAGAAGTGTCCGGAACAGGGCAAGATCCAAGTGATGGAGCAGCACTTCCAAGTAAGTTTACATGCCTTTAAGACCATGCCTTATAGTGTCAAGTCTGCCATGGCAAACTCACAGCAGGGAAGGTACAGTTGCAAGAGCAGTGTTGGCATATGGCATGAATCATGAGTGATATTAATAGTATTAATGATAACAATAATAAATTCCCAGTGTTTCATGTGTTATTATTATTAACCTAATTGTAAGATGATTTTTTTTATTAACAACAATGACAGTAATAATTGGAAGAAGAAGAAGAAGAATGTTAAGTATACACAGCCCTTTCCACTGACATAAAATTCAAAAGTGATTCACAGGAGTTAAAATTTAAAACTACATACCATGGAAACATACAGACAGTGAGAACATATCATTCAAGTTAAAGTAAACATAAAAACAAAACCCAGGCAATACTGTAACTCAAAAAGAAACAAAAAGTAAGATCAGTCACTTCACTTAAACATTCAACTCAAGGTGACAAAGGCCAGTTTAAAAAGATAACAGTGACAGCCTTGCAGCAAGGGAATGATGCAACAAAGAAGGAGAGAAAAAATGTCAGTCCTTATTTGACCAAAAAGACACATCTCGAATATTGATGTGTTTAATTGTGTCAAACAGGTGTATGTAAGAAGTAAGAAGTGTCTGTATCATTAATAATGTTTTTTTTTTTTGGCTTGGTTAAAATGTCTTTCAAGTAAGGAAACTGAACAAAAAGCCTTGTGGATTTCTATACTCACTCAGTCTTTCCACAGCTACATTGGAAACAATGAATCATGTTGTTCAACCAGGACCAGGGAGATAAATTTATGTATGGATCAGATCGCAGTTAACAATTAGCCACTTTATTCTAGATGGTGGAGCAATGATTGGACTAGACTATCTGTAGCGACTTCACCTAACAAAGAGTCGCTGAGAGGCTGAGGCCAGGCCTTTCCCTTTTCTGACGCGCTAATCGAACAAAAACACTGATAAATGAAAAAGTAAGTTTAACCTTTTATTAACAATAAAAGAAAACAATAATGATCAACTTATGATATCGGGCATGAATACATAATCAAAATGAACACAGTAATCAAAGGAAAATAGTGGTCAACAAAAAATACAGCGACCCTGCTCACCCTCTCTCTCAGTCTCACTACACAGGTGAGCATGTGATTATATTAACATATCCCCGCCCATATCCATATGACCTACTTCCCTTGTCAACGTGATCATAAAGAACCTAAATAATATCATAAATGATAACAAACACCGATATTTAAATTTAAATATATACACCTACAAAATACCTAAATGAATTCATGGCTCCTCACTATCTACGTCTTAGCTTCTACCATCTCATCATGTGGCTTCTACTGTTAGAGCTTTCCATGGCTTGTTAGACACTTTGTGAAAAGATAGGGTAAGCATTACGCAAGTTTGAGGGGACCAATCAGACCTTTCATGACCTTCCACTTAACTTTTTTTTCTACACAGAGGAAGACTGTATCGTAGACTTACAGACATAGAAAACATACTGTAAACATGAGTGCAGTGAGGAGAAAGGGAGGTGCCCTTATAATACAATGGACTACAAATCCACAAGCAGTGATCACTGATGACCAACAGTGTACAAAGTAGCACTGGCGATGATATTTCAATATTACAAAGCAAGTTAATGAAATAAGGAAAATGTGACCATATAAACAAAAAGAACAATAAAAATATAGCGCATGATCAGACATGATCACATGACCTAATCAATAACTCTGCTATCATAGAATTATGCAGTCAACATATGTCAAATACATCATAGTCACCATAATACATCAACCATCTAATCATCTCAAACCAAATAATTAAAATTATACAAATTTACATACTGAGGTCTCACAGGTCTGGGTGCAGCTTAAGTGGTGCTAGCCCTGGAAATTCAAGTCATTAGGAGGAGACGAAATAAGAGGAAAAAAGAAGTAATAGATCTTATTAACAAGTAATTTCCAGGGTAACAGTAGTCAGAGACTGAGGAAGTCTGTAAATGTGAATAAACATAAAAACTGTTGCTGAGTTAGAGCTGGTCAACTGCTTGTCAGAAGGTCCAAGGCACTGAACCCCAAATAATCCCCAATCTTTTTGCCATTGTTGTGTGGATGTGTGTACAAGCTCCTAAAGAGCAGGTTGGCATTTTATAGGAAAGCCACCTGCCATTAGTGTATGTATGTGCATGCATGTGTACATGCACGTACATACGTGGGTAGATGAATTACTAGAAAAACACCATAAATTCAGTCCATTTACTAATTATCTTGTTTGAAAACATTTGTGCCAGACAGATTTTTATCTGGTGGTGGCTGTGTAACACTTTAACAAGAAAATCCAGTAAACCCAGCGTTACTTCACAATGTCAGTGTATTTGTTTTCAGTTTTTTAAATGAAGAGATTTTTTTGTACCAGAAGCTACATGCTAACCAATGCTGGTGTTCAGCTAACTACTTATTTTGTTTTTAGCTGGGATATCATCTGCAGAACTAGAAAAAGTTTTTAGTAGTGGAAGACCAGATATGGCAACCAGTATTGGTCCACAGAACCTTGTGGAGCTCCTTGACTATCTTTGATGTGCATCATTAACATATAAAAACTGAAATCGTATGATACATTGCACTTAAACCAGTATGGTTCCTTTAATACCAATTAAATGTTCAAGTCTCTGTAACTGGATGTTAATGTTATTTTCCCCCGATCAGCAGTCAAAACAGACAGAGAAACTCATTTTAAACACCTGACAATTGGGTCTGCAGTCTTTGGCTTGCCTCTGCAGACAGACAGTTTGAGAGGTGACAGTGTAGATATCCACTTTTTTAGTTTTAGAGTTTAAAAAATAAACAACAATAATAAATGGCTCTGCATTCCTGGGACCTCATTTATTAAACTCTGCAGGGAATCTTCATTAAAAATATGCTTATGTACAAATGAGGAAATGTACCTATGCCAAAACATTTTCTGATTAATAAAACCTTTTGTACACCTGCCTGTGTGCAATTTTCATCTCCAAATCTCAAATTAACTTGGAATATGATGTGCATGCATTAGCCAAAACCAACACCTTGGTCACTCCCACAAATACCTATAGACAGTTAGAGACATGCCCTTAGTCAACAATGATGTGCTTCTAAATGTGAAAAGAAGTGGAAAAAGAGGAGATGAAAAAGCATAATTCTCTCAATAATGAGACAGAGACTCTTGGTTTAGGTGAGAAAAATGGTTTTGTTGGGCAGCTTTGTTGCTGGGGTTACCAATAGTAGTAAAAATATTGAGAGGCAGAATGTGGTGGCAGCCGTCAAAAAAGTAATACTGCTGTTGTGACATATTAGAAATGGACTGGAATTTGAATATAGGGATCAGACAGAAGCCTTCAGTGACTGGAGTCACAAAAGCTGCCTTCTGCTAAACACCTCAAAAACAAAGGAATAGATAGTGGATTTCAGATGTCCTCATACTAAGGTTCTTAGCTGATTTAGCCAGGTCCTCCTACAGTTGTATTGACTGTTTTCCATCCTACAGAAGTACTTTGTCCTGCCTCTCCAATTTTCCATGTGCAAATCCACACTTGTCTTGAGGTCCTGAATCTCTTTCAGTGTGCTGTTCACTCTCTTGTGCACACCATCTGAGATAATTTCGACACAATATTGAAAGTTCCTGCTTTGCTGCTCCAGCAGCTTGAAATAAAAATCCTTTTGTTGCTCCATCATAAAATGAAGAGTAGTTATTTTCACTAACTCTTCCTCACAACATTTCACATTGCTTTTGGTGGCATTTTATTAAACACACAGAAAGACCATAGACAATGGCCTGACTATCCAACACAAAGCAGTAGGCCTCAAAGTGTGTTCAAACCGAATGCGATGAATACAATGCTATCGGAAGAAACGCTAGTATCGTGTCGCGTTACTAAATTTGGATCATATTTGGTTCATCATGCCAATCGCGTCTTCGCTCAACCCCTAATTGGATATCGCAGCACAGTGTCATGCAGCGTCGCCCGAAAAGTTCAATATTTTCAACTTTAAGATATGATGTGATGGACACAATGGACGGGATGCATGTGAGAGATGTGATGGACGTGTCATCATCACGTCATCACTTGATGTGTGTCACATGCATCCAAAGAGTCACTGTGTCTTTACATTGACTTTGTATGTAATCTTGCAGCATTCATCACATTCATCACTGTCGGTCTGAACCATACAGTCAATGGTCTGAACACACCTTTAGGCTGATTGCAGCAGCAGAGAGAGTAGGCCAAGGTAAAGTGGATCCACAAAATATCAGAAATTGTGAAAAGCTGATTTTAATGGTAACCATTCCCAATAAATGGCAATTAATTCGTGAATTAACATGTCTGGGTGCATGTCCCTTGGAATTGCTTTGTCGGTCGATCGGTCTGTTGGTCTGTCGGTCTGTCGGTCTGTCCCAAGTAGGTAGTATTAGCTAATTGTCAAAAAATATAGTACAAAAACAATATTTTGTTTTGAAATGTAGTAAATGTAACAAACAACTGAAATACTGAAATACTGAAGCTCACACTATCAGTAATCTAAATCCCCGTTATGTCAGGAAAGTTTTTCAAGCCTTTTTTGTTTAAGTTATATTCAACTGATTTGTTCTTTGTATCAGGATGTGGTTCCTGTCCTGGTGGATTACTGCCTGCTTCTTCAGAGGGCGTAAGTATAAAAGCATTCATAGACACATAATTAAAATGCACAACCAGCAAAGAACACTAAAAAGGGTAAGATGCAAATGGAGATGAGTCTTCAATAAATTGAGTCCATTTTTTCCTTGTACAATCCAGTATTAAAAGATTATAATATGCAAGATTAATTAATTCTAACTTCATACTATAAGGCTGCGTAAAGAAATGGTGTTTGGAGTCCAGCCAGAATCCGGCTGCAAAACCACTTGCTTTCAGTGAGTTGATGTAAATTTAAAAAATGTTCAGATATGTGTGTTTATTTACCTAATATAATGTCAGTGCCCTTCTTTTATTCCATGGTTGTGACACAGTAAATCTATCCACTTTGCAAAAAAGATGATAAAATGCATATAGGTTTTCTCTTATTCCACTCTTATTGACCAAATTTGCAAATTTCACAGCTCATATAGAAGCACTCATAAGGTTTTGTTCCATCTAGAATTATAAATGAAACTTTAACTTTTGACCCTTTTAAACTATGATAACCCTGGCTTATTTGTTTACATGACTGCTAACATTGGCATTCAATTGCAATAGCCCTAATTTGATATTATTTGTACTCAGAGACATGTCTTACTTCTTCCGGATAACAGCAATATTAACTGGTTAACCATTACTGTAGGCCAGGGGTCACCAATCTTTTTGAAACTGAAAGCTACTTCAAGGTTTTTTCTGCCTGTAGTGCGCTGCTAGGTGGGTAGTTAGCATGGTAGGTTTTGTGGCACATGCTGAAGTGTCTCTCCACATTGTGCCACTTTGCCGTTGCCACAGTTGCCCTGCAAATGAGACACAAATTTTTCTTTCAAAATCATAAAAAAGAAGTCTTCGTCCCAATCACTGTGAAAATTATAAGTTTTCTCTCTTTTTTCTGCCGTGTTTTTGGGGGTAGAAATCACATCCAGCTACTCGTCTCAGCAGCGCCCATTAGCTTATCTTGCACGCACTACTGACCTTTGAACCAGAGTAGATCAGATTTCATGAATACATAAAACATTTTTTATTTAAATTTTTTCCCCAATTTTTTCGTTTTCAAATCTACATCAATGCAAGTATGGTTCAAAAAGAATAGCAACACAATTAAATAAAATTTAAGCGGAGCTCATTGGTGGCTAGTGCTTTTTTTAGAACTTTCCTTTCAGGAGACTCATGTGGTCCCTGTGGGAGACCTGGTGCCCACAGGCACCGTGTTGGTGACCCCTGCTGTAGGCTATACGCTCCAGTCAACTCTGCATGGACAGCTGCCCTGCCCCCTAGACGTCACTGAGTGCTTTTTGAAACTTTGTTGGTGTAGGCATTAACACTACCTTTATTTGATTGCTGAAGCAAAATGAAGGACTCCCATAACATTTGGTGAGGGGGATGCAAAAATTCTGAATGTGATAAGTACAAGGTAGGAGCCGATGGTGTAAATCAGTGTGGGTATTGTGGTTGTTCTCACACCAAAGCCATGGGTGCAGAAGCCAAGAGCAGTCATTGTCGCTCCTATCGATTTTTCATTTTGTTGTATTAATTTCAAGAAATAATCATCATGAGATAACAAGTTAAATTAATGAGTAAGAAATAACAAAGCTTATTTTGTCATGATAAAGGGAAAACAAAGTAAGTTTTTTTTAAATATAAGGTTGTTTCCTCTTTACAAATTTCCTCTTTATTGAATACTAGCACCAGCATATAGATGGCTCTGGACACCTGTAAGTTGCTGAAAATGTCACATAACAGAGTATCTGTTGACCAGTAAAGGCCGTGAATGCATATTATGAAAACAAATGCAAAACAGAAAATGCAAAAACTTTATATGCCCTCCTCTCCATCCCAAAAGAAAATACTTTACCCTTCCCAGCACTCAAAATATATTCAAAATGCCTCCCCCCTTTTCAACCGGACCCAGCACCCCATCTCCCACCCCACCCAACTAAATATCCAATGTCCCCTAAAAAGAACCTTTGTTCAGCACAGTAAATTGAAACGAGGAAATGTCTGTGTGTGTTTATGTGTGTGCGTGTGGGTATGCGGGGATGGTCAAATGCATGCAGTGACCTGCTGTTCAACCAACTGTATGCTCATCTGATGGAGAATACAGTTGCCAAGGGTGTCTTTCTGGAGTCACTGGAGTCACATATTGTTGCGGACCGCCTTGGTCACCTCTCTACACCCATCATGAGGGACCTACTGGCCCATTATCATAGCAATGGTATGCTGGACAGCCTGGAAAGATGCATTGTCCATCTGGATGTAACGAGTCTTGACATACAACAGGTACGTGCAGGCATCAGCTTACAATTAGAACTGCAAAGTGATTAAATAATGCAGTCCACAGCAGTATGCAGCAGTTGAACAAAATCAGTTGTCAGAAAATGTAATCTGGATATCCTTATCTCTAAACAATTTTGGTGTCTATGTATGTGTTTGAAGGTGGTTCAGGTGTCTTGGGAGAACCAGCTCCATGATGCTATGATCTATGTTTTCAACCGTGGCATGAATGATTACATCACACCCATGGAGGTAAGTCTTCCACCAAAAGGTTGTTTTGGCAAGAAGAACAAGCTATAATAAAATTTTAAGCTAGGCATTTTGCAGCTGAGGAGCCATTTTAGGCCCTTAATGTAGGTTTATGTGTATAAATGTTCTGCCAAAAGTTTTGTGAAGTAGATGTTAAGGTTAGAAACTCAGTAAGTTAAAGAGATTTTGTGCTTCCATGTGGATATCTTTTTTTTCTTTTTTGGAGGTTTTCTAAGGTTTCTAAATCCGCTATATATATATATATATATATATATATATATATATGGGCTGTCGAAGTTAACGGCTAATAATGCATTAACTCAAACTCCTTTTTACAGCACTAATTTTTTTAACACGCAATTTATGCACGCACGGTTTGTGCCTTGCCAGCTCCCATAGTTTCAGGAAATGTTGCTAAAATAACATTGCAAACGGTTACAAAGCAGAAATGGATACAGAAAAGGGACTTTTAAATGGCAAGTTAAGCTTTAAAGTTTTGCTCGATGGTTCTCTGGACAAAACAAAAGTAATTTGTATTTACTACTACTTTACTACTTAATTATTATTTGTCACATACACAATTATACACAGTACAATGCACAGTGAAATGTCCTTGGTACCAGCATCCAACCGCAATAAAGAATTTGAAAAAAAAAAAAAAAATTAAGGTTCAATACAAATATGTACATATACATAAGTAAAGCAAATAAAAGCAAATGGAACGTTGTTATATAAAGTATGGTGCAATAAG
>JAPZDZ010000003.1:409813-420036 GCA_029783805.1 Acanthurus tennentii
AGAGAGTGCAATCTAGTGTCTTTCTTCTTTTGCATGCAACTTCTGATGTTGAACTGTATGTAAAACATGGTTTTTGTATGTAAGCCGTGGTTCGCTTTTCTTTGCACTCGCCTGTAAAAAGTCTCCGCACTCCTTTCCATGATGCTTCTTCAGATGCTTTATTAAGTCCGTTGTGTTAAAATGTCCGGTTTTGCTACCACCCCTTGAGACACTCATTTTGCAAACGTTGCACTCAGCTGCTCTCCTCCGTTAACGTAAAGTAATTCCACACGGCAGACATGACTACAGCTCTGCAGGCTTCTGCTCATGTGACGAAAACACAGGCACATGGCAACCATGGCGACAGCTCGCCTGTGTTACGGCATGTCGCACAAAGTGAAGTTGAGGATATATGAGGTAGTTTGGGCTTATGGATCGGATCGGATGGATTCTAATAAAAAAATCTGATACCCGATCCAGTCATTTTAGCCTGGATCGGACTCGATACCGATCCAGTGGATCGGATCGGACCATCCCTATGTGTCCATGTGCTGATGGGTGAAAAAGTGGCAAGTAACAAGCCTTTATATATGATGCGGCTAATGCTGTGTATGTGTCTGTGTGTGTCAGGTGTTTGAGTTCCTTATTCGTCTCCATTCAGCTGACTTGTCAGAGGAGGAAGAGGTTTTCCCATTCATTCGTACACTTCTCCACTTTGATACCCGTGAGTTCCTTAATGTCCTTGCCATGGTAAGAATTCTTATTTTTTTAACTCTTGTCATGCTTTGGTTGAAATTCTGGGTGGCTATTTGTTGAATGTCTTGTAGTAGGTCTTTCATCTGAATCAGTTCCTTTTTGACACTATTTTATTAACTTCAGAAGCAGCATCAGTTTACTTGTCATTTAATTTATCAAGTAAAAACTGCCACTGATTAATTGACAAATATTTGTAAAGCAAAGCTCCTAACTAGTTGGATTTACACAAATATTTATTACTCAGTATGTTGCACTAATCAGTACCAGTGTTGGACAGTAATCTGCCAAGAGTATTTTCCACTCCATATGAAGTCACATGTGGAGAACCCACATTCCAGGTTTTTTTTTGATATGACCCTCTTTGCATTGTAGAGGGCTTGTTTTTCAGGTGAAAATACAGCTAGTGATATGATGAAGACTGTGGTCTTGGTCCCAAAAGAAGAGATGACACGGGATACAAGAGAGAAGAGAACAAACTCTCTGTGAAGATGCAGGAGTATATATAGGCAGATACATATGGAATCACTTAAAATGCCAAACCGATTCCTCAAATGGCCAGTTCCTGTGTCCCAGACTTCCTGGCACCAGGTCAAGACTTGACCTGTCACTTATCTGACCTACATAAACAATTCAGGTCATCCTATAGCTAACCATATGTTCCTAATTTTCATCCTTACAGCTAGTCCCCTAATCTTTTTTTTCAAATTCGGGTAATATGAGAGAAGACACAATAAAGGTTGTGTTAAAAAATATATTTTGTATATTATTTTTTTAAAAATATAGTTTGCAGAATAAGTTTGGGAACCACTGCCCTTATCCAACTTATGTGTGTGAGAAGGAAGAGCTCTAGAGGGCTATGTTTTGTTTTGTTTTGTTTTTTTTGCCTCATGCTACTGCCAAATACCTCTGAGTGCAGAGATAACTTAAACTTGTTGCATTCTGTTCAAAAATTTTCCTCATCGCTCTTTTTTCATACACCTTTCTTTACAGCCACCAACAGCACTGATTATTACTAATGATTAAGCAGCTACAGTTTGTATTTTTATTTTATGATAACAATGTGTAAAGAAAGCTGCAACTAGCAATTGGAGGGTTCAAACCCCTTTTGTGTTTAACTGAAGCAATCAGTCAATTTCCAAGTTGGGAGCCACTAATGGAGGGCTCTGGACTTTACAAAAGCGATCCAAGTCATATAAGTAATTGAAGTCTGGAAAGACAGAGGAGAGAGGAAAGACAAACCACTGAATTGTAGTTAATAATTAATAATTTTGCTTTAATTGTTCATTGTTTGTGGCTGAAAGAAAAACATGAAGGGTCAAAACAACATTTTTGCAGTACCATAGGTGACTGCAATTGTAAATGTTTCAAATCTGTAATATTGGAGTGAAAAGATGAAAGCCAAAAAATAGACTGTATTTAAAAAGTGGGTTTTTTTGTCTTTTAAACTTCCTAAAGCAATTCATAACACAAATCAGCATTAACCCATTCACACATACTTTTGCTAAGGGCAGGTGTCATCTCTACACGGTGCCAGCCTGCATCAGAGGAACACACAGATTCACCATCACCAGTGGACCTAAGCCAAAGCAACAACAAAATTACACTTGACCTTAAATAAAATTATTAGAGTTATTCATTCTCTAGTTTTTGCTTTTTGCGTTAGAGCTCTGTGATTGATGGGCAGAGCTTCAAGGGGATGGGTATACTATGGCTACATGTATGATTCACTGCCAATTATCTTTTGTGCTCAAATATAACCTTATAAGTCTTACTCAGTCTTATGTAAGAATTGTTTTTGCCTTCATTTTAGACATTCGAAGACTTTAAGAATGACAAACAGGCACTTGAGTACCAACAGAGAATAGTGGACATCCTACTTCAGGTAAAAATCACATAATTATTTTTTAATGTTCTGTTATTTTTGTTTCACATAATTTTGATAGGAAAGACATTGTGTAGAATTGAAAAGCTTACTTTTTCAAAAAAAAAGTTTTTATATATATATATTGGCTATGCCCACTTGCACAGAAATCAGACAAATAAGCGGAACTAACCACAAAATACAGTGGTCATCATGTGTAATACAAGTATCAAAGACATTTTTTTGTAATTACACAATATCCCCGAATTTGTCAAATCATTTACAGCATTAAGCATTGTGTCATTATGCCTCTTTTGTTTGGTCTTAAATGACTGATGAAATGTCATTTACTAATTTTACACTTTCTGTCTTTATGAATTTATCTTTCTGGATTACAAGGTTATGGTCGACAACCCAGACTTTACTCCTTCCCAGGTGGGTGGGCTCTTCACTTTTCTGGCTCGCCAGTTGGCCAAGCCAGACAACACGCTCTTTGTGAACAGGAAGCTCTTTGATCAGGTAACCAATAAGATCCCCCGAATTCCTCAAGTATTTTATTAAAAATGAGATTATCCTGATAGTTCAACACAAGAAAGTATTGTATGGCCACAAATGCCAAGGTAACAAATAGGTAAATACTTAAAAATGTATTAGAAAACAATGCAGAGAGATGTGGAAATTGTGTATGTGAAAGCATGCTCTTGCTATTCCCATGCATTTTCTCCTGTTCATCAAAGTTTTTTCATTTATTTACCTTACACATGAGACTTATTGTCTTGTTAGGATTCTCGCCTTATCCATTGTCTTTAACTTTGTTGCGCAGTCACTCAAAGTTGTTTGCTGCTCTCTGGATATCCAGCTGTCAGATAAAAAATTCTATAAACTGGTACTTCAGGTACTTCAGCTTTTCCCAGTATGGCAGAAACTTTGCTGGAGTCTTTTCTAGTATCTCTGAATGGATATATTTCTGAGTATCTCCATCAAGACCTGGTGAGAGTAGACAACAGGGCATAGTAGTAAGTAGTACTAGTAAATAGTAAATGGGCTAAAAGGATGTAGCACTTGCCTAGGCTTTCAACCACCAAAAGCTCTTTAGTGGAATAGTGGACATTTTACTTCAGGTAAAATCAAAAGCAGTATTCACGCAAACATGCAAACACATACATACTGATGACAGGTGGCTTCTCGACACAGTGCCAACCTGCTCATCAAGAACTCATACAAACACATTCACACACTGAAGCAGGGAGGTTCAGTATTTTGCCTAAGGACATTTCAACTCACTGACTGGGGGAGTCTGGATGAACTGCTGAGCAGTGTTTAGTAGACAACCTACCTGACATTCTGAGCCACAGCCATCCCACAGTTGCACATGCCATAGAAAGATTTGAGAATTACTCACTGCTTTTTATTAATTAATCTTTTAGTGCATGGCGCTCTGTGATTGGTGGACCTAAGCTCTGAGGCAATGTTTCTGTACTATCTTCATGTATGATTGTTGTCCAATTATTTCTGGCATCAAAATATGTAATCTTATTTCTTAATACATGTTCGGTTTTTGGAATTAAGCGTTGACTTCTATCAACTCTAGTTGCAGGACTAAACTTGCTTTTAATATTATCTTATATAACAAGTTTGTGAAACAAAATACAATTTTAGTTCCTGCTTCCACCATGCAGAAATGTATAAATTAATTATTTTTTCAATAAGCTATTTGACTGTCAATAAGAGGTTCTCTGTTATACCCTTTCCACTATAGTTGTTTTGGTTGTTCAACTGTTTGCTTTGTTTTTTTTGGACTTTGTTCTATTTAGTAAAACAGCTGTGTTTCCAACAGTTTTGAGTGGAACCATCGTAATTAAGAATCTGTGAATGTTCTTATTCATCCAGTTCATGGTTATTCTGGGCAAATAAATCGAAGGCAACTGGACTTGGTATTTTGTCTGTGAAGACGTTTCGCCACTTACAGTATCCAAGGGGCTTCATCAGCTCATGCTCATCAAACTAGGCTAGGCCTGTCTGACTGGCTGGTGGAGATATCTGTTTTTTAACCTTTGTGGAGGAATTCCAAAATACAATGGTGTCTTACGATCATTAGTGCTCATAGTTGTGGCTCAGGTAGTGCTCCATTCTGTTCTGTCGTTAGAGTGGTTGGAGTCACATGAGGACAGTCATGAATGACAGTTGTTAGGGTCGTTAGGGTCCCCCAGATCTATTTGTGAATGACCATTGTTCTTGGAGGCTAAGTTTTTCAACCTCCTGGGTAAGGATGAAAGGATGGCATTGTAAATGGGAGAAAGGTGATGTCTCAGACCCCCTCTTCGACTGAGAGACGGTTTTTCCGCTTTCACATAGATGGCTTCCTTTACTCCTCTTACAAACCATATATCTTCCCTGTCCAAAATATGTTCATTGCTGTCCTCAAAGGAATGTGCCATCTCCTTAAGGTGTAAATGGACAGCTGAGTCTGGACCTGAGGAGTTAGCGCTTCTGTGTTGGGCTATACGTTTGTGTAATGTTTGTTTTGTTTCGCCAATGTATAAATCATTGCATTCTTCGCTGCATTGGACAGCATACACCAGGTTGCTTTTTTGTGCATGTGGAGTACAGTCTTTGGGGTGTACCAATTTCTGCCTGAGTGTGTTGCCAGGTTTAAAAAACACAGGTATGTGGTGTTTGTTAAAAATCCTTCTAAGTTTCTCAGATACCCCAGACACATGACTGACTATGTTATTGCGTTTATCTTTCTTTCCTCCCCGTGTTGGTGTTCTTTCTGGAGCGTGTTGCTGTTTTCTCAAAGGTCCATCTGGGATAACCACAGGTTTTAAGGGCTTCCCTCAGAAGCCCTGTTTGTGTTCTTTCCCTTGGGCCTGAGTATTGGTACATTATCAGCTCTATGTAGTAGAGTTCTGATAACACCTAGTTTATGCTCCAGTGGGTGGTGTGAGTGGAGGATGCATCTTTAGTAGAGGGTGTTGTGCTAGGTACAACAGAGGTAGACAGTTATAGCAAGATGGCAGAACTCAAGAATTATCTCCAAACTCCAACCTGTTAATTTTTTGTTTGCAGATGGCAACAAGTCTTTTCAGTTTGGAAGCCAATTTAGTTTTTCACTAAATGCTTCTATCAGCTCAAAATAAGGTAACTTAGTAACCTTGCTTTATAGTTTCGGCTTCTGAAGGGTTGCACAGTCTTGTTTATGTTTATAAGACATGGGAAGACACATTTATTGGAAGAAGAGAAGATAAAGAGGAGAGATAAAGAAAAGAAGAAGGAGACATAGAAGTAGAAGAAGAAAAGAGGAATGGCATATTGAGAATGATGTCAAATAGATAGATGACATGATTGTTGCATGTGCCCTATTTTTGTAAAGTCCTAAACTGGAATACCTCAAAAAAGTTTCTGGCTTACATTCATAATTACTCTCAGGCAAACTTCCTGAAGATAATATATCTGACAGGTGTCCTGTCCCATTCATTGTTTTGTTATGTCACTACATCCCTTTAGGTTGTATATACGTTACTAGCCAACCTGCTACAGGGCATTATCTTTGTTGTAATCTTTCTTATTGTTTTTTCAGGTTCTTGAGTTCCTGTGTTGCCTAGAAGATGATTCCCGACACACAGAAAGGCAGCAGGTTGTTATTTTTACATGCTTATAGCCACATACATATGTGCATAAATTATAAAAGCTGTCTTGTCTGTGGAGGGTAATTTTCTTGAATGATTACATTGTGTGATGTCACTGGTCCTTTTTGTTACTGATGTATAGGTTCTGCTGGAACTGCTGCAGGTTGGTGGCGTTGTCCAGTTTAATGAAGAACGGCTGTTGGCTTTGGCAGAGAAGGCCAAGTTGTGAGTAGCTAACCCTAAAGACCTCATTTAGATTAGATTTTTTTTAATTAATATTTATATTTGACATATGCAACCATTGTACAATTTCTATTGTTTTTCTTTTTTTTTTCTTTAATCTGTTTTTAATGGTTTAACAAGCACACAAAAATCAGACATGTTAATTTTGGTGCATATTGAACAATGGGCATTGTAGTTAATTTTTTTTCATAGCAAGCACTCAAAATGGCTCCCACACCATTTACCATAACTACAAAACAAAAGCCTCTGATAACTTTTCATGACAACGGTCTTAAGAATGCACCAACCAAATTTCAAGTCGGTCTGCTCTTATCTGGCATAGTTCATTGAGAACAAGATATTGACATGAACAAAAAGGAAAAAATTTCAATTGAAATGATCAAGTTCCTGTTAGGTTTAGGTCATGGTTCCAAAAGGAGGGTCAAGGGATCTTCAGAATTGAACTAAACTTACCATACAAGTCAGTTGTATTAAACATTTCTATGTGAGATGGGTGTCAGGACTTGGCGTGGCTCAATTAGTAAACAGCGCCCCCCTAAATATTTCAACAAACTGACCCTCACAGTTTGTTTCGATATGTGTACAAAATTCAGTAGGCACATGTGTCATGTCCAGATTTACAAACAACAGCTTCCTTTGTCTTGGTAAAACATGAAACCATGGTAACACTATTTGTTATAAAAGGACAGGAGTCGCAACACATCATCATCAAGGTGTTTAAGCTTATCTCTTATCTGTTGGTTCAGGCCAGGACTCTTAACACAATGTGAAGTTTGGTGGTATCAGACACTGAACATTAGAATGATGAGCAATTTTTTTTTCATGGTGAATTGGCCAAAATGGCTGCTAGGCCATAGCTACACTGTTAATCGCAAACCAGAGCTTTTGTTAACTTTTCATCACAAAGGTCTCAAGAGTGTATAAACCAAATTTCAAGTGGGTCTGATAAAATCTCTTGGAGGAGTTTGTTAGAATGAAACATGGAAAAAAAATTTGGGGCCAGCCATTAGGCCCTGCCGACTACAGAAATGTATTTCAGATATTAATAACTGACACATGTGACAACTTTTGCAAATTTGGTAAGATTACGCTAATCCCTTCACCTTCAAACACAATTTCGTTTTTCATGGCGAAACGCTTAAGATGGCTGCCCTGCCACAGCCAAACTGTTCATCAAAATCAGAAGCTTTTGATAACTCTTCATCACAAAGTTCTAAGATGTGCCCAGACCATTTTCAAGTTGTTCAGATTAATTCTATGGGAGGAGTTCATCAAAGTATGACATGTGGTCATTGGGAGTCATCTCCTGTGGCCAGTAGGTGGTGATATGAATATGGCTGAATATTGGCATATAGATGTGATCAGGGCAGGACTCTTATCAATGTTTTTTTTCAACCCCTTCAATCAAAGCTGAAGGTCTACACTTAAATCAAATCTAAATTGGTGCATTTCAAATCCACTGTGTTAGTGTAACTATCTTAAAACTAACGGACATGACTATTTGTAAAAAGCATTAGGGACTGCAATAAGACAAACTTATAGTCATAACATATATAAAGTAAGTTACTAGTTACTGTATTGATTATTTCATTTTGTTGCCTCAATTACATGTCTTGTGTCCTCATCTTGCCAGCTACCAAATCTGTGAATTTCTTTATGAGAAGAAACATCTGTATGAAAGGATCCTTGACTGCTACTTGAAAGATCCCCTCAGAAAGGTAACATTCATTTGAGATTCTATGCATCTATACATGAGTCAGTACATCTGTTTGGACTATAGGGCAGCTGCACTCGGACTGAAGAGTGGATCGACTACTAATCTAAAAGGGGTTAGGGTTTCGATCACAACTCTCCTACAGTCCACATGCTACATTCTATGCCGAAGCAAATCTTAATGTCAGCTTGTTCAGGGTCCGTGTTTTCTTTACCTTTGACTGTCAATAGAATGTAGAGAACTCTGCAAATATTTGAATTTTGGAAACAATTATAATGTAATTGGTGGATATGTGTGTGTGTGTGTGTGTGTGTGTTTGTGTGTTCCTGTGCGTACATGCGTGTGTCAGCTGGAAATCTTCAGTTATGTCCACAATCTGCTGTCCATGCCTGGATACAGCAATAAGGAGAAACAAATGATCAAGGACAAATTACTTCAACACATTCAGGTTTGCACATACACAGACAGGCATTAACACAGTTTATATGGAGGGGATATACATGCTCATACCCCTGTTTTGTTGATAATGGTCATAATCGTAACAATTACCGCTTTGTTTAGAATCATCTATAATGTTTTTTGTATTTTGCATTTAATGAGTATTATAGTGTTTTTTTCATATAGCATAGCAGCACAATACAGCCTTGCAGCCTTAAGCTGACTAAAGGAGGAAGTTGCATTTGGTCAGCTCAATGCTGAATGAGCAGACTACTGTGTACCTTGATTTTACAAATAAAAGTACACAGATTAAGGAAGAAGTTTTCTAGCCAATGTTATGTACGGCTGTGTTAGCACTGGCAAACAAATTATCCAAACATATTTTTACAGGAACTGGTGACCCTTGACCCCAAAAAGTCAGCTGATTTAGTGGTATTCCACTTTACTGAAGAGGTGCACCAAATCGTCTCTGAGCTTCAGGTAAGGTCAAAATAAATAACACTTTTATAATATATCTTTATCATGTAATATCAGTACCAGTATTCCAGCTATCTGCACACACTACCAACTAAAAGTAATACAAAAATATTCAGTAAAAACTTTGTACACTACAAACTGCTGAGGATCAGTTTTTAACTTACTGAGCAGATTGAATTTTTCCCTTTTTGTAGCTGAATTAATACCGGATCAATGATGATCAAAAACAAGCGAATCAGCAATGTCGCTACCACAGCCAAAAATCAAGCAAATGCAACAACACGAGCACCTAACTTACAGTTTTTCACAATTTCTTGAAACCTTTTAACCTTTACTCTAAACTGTAAACACAAAGGCCAGTTTTCAAACTGTATTCACAAAGCCTCTGAGAAAAGAACAAAACTTTTCACACCTGGACAGTTGCAAAGGAGAGAAGCCAACAATCAAAACATAGGGAGGCTCTTGCACACCGTTGTCTACAATTGCAGTTCACCGATTTACTGAATCATGATGGATAAAAAATCCAGGTCAGGGCCAGTAAATGACTCAAAACTTTGTCCTAACGTTAAACAAAATTTTCCTCCAATAAAACTGAGGAAAAACTCAATTTCTCAAAAGTTCAGGAAAAAAGTCACAAAAGTTAAGGTGCAGAGTTGAGTGCAGTGGAGTTTCATTAATGAAAACAGATCAGCAGCCAAGTTACATGAGCCAAACCAGACTCTCAGAAAGAGACTAAATATATGCCTGCTCTGTACTCAGCTTATGTTCTCTTCACAAACCGAACCCATTCAAAAAGTGAAAACACTTTTCATTAGAAATAATGGTGTCACATTTTTATGCACAAACAGCACTCCACCCCCATCATCATCTGAAAGCAGCTGTTTAAATGGTGTCATTCTTCCTAACTAAATTCCTAACTTTCTCAGGCCTGCTGGTACACTGTTAAATGCCCCTTAGCAGTGATTGCAATATTTCTGGGAAAGCCATGACTGCCTATAATAGAAGAAAATTATGTTAAACTACATACTACATCTCACACTTATTCTGTTCAAATAAATCGAAGGCAACTGGACTCAGTAATATGTCTGTGAAGACATTTTGCCTCTTATCCAAGGGGCTTCATCAG
>JAPZDZ010000003.1:420136-432365 GCA_029783805.1 Acanthurus tennentii
CATAGTTTTTAATTAATTTATTTTGAAACCCTTTTTATTGAATGGTGATAGGCTATCATTGTGTGGTAATAATTAATCATTTTATTCGTTTTTTTTTTTTTTAATTTAAGGAAAAATTCTGCTATGTTAAAGTAGAATTTTTCTGTTGAATTTTGGTGGGGGCGGCGCCCCAGCGCCCCCTATTGACAAACCACCACTGATTTTAATGCTATTTGGTGCAAGGCTGTACGGAGCCTCCATGCTCAGCTGCCATCTTGGTTCGCGGCTCCACAGCGCCCCCATACATATGTATTTTTATGTGGTTTTGTTGATGCTTAATGTCTCTGTTTATGTTCAGTATCACTGAAAATTAAGGCCTCCCTCAGTTGATTTTCTGAGTCTTCAATAAATGTCTGATTTATTGATTGGGTGGTTGGTTTCTACTTACGCTGGCTAGCTAACTTGGAGGACAATGACCAGTGTAACATAACAGCCTCTCACACACCACCACATGGCATTAAGTTTGTCTGCACACATGATTTGCGTCATAGGTGCGCTCTGTACTAATTTAAATAGTACTACACCCCTGAGACAAACTGTTCATAATTACACATAATTACAAAGAAACTAAAAAACACAGATTCACATGCTTTAGATTAAGTGCTGAAAAAGCTTGATATCACGTCTTGTAAGGTCCACCACTTTGTAAAACACACATTTATAAATAGAATTATAGCTGCAAGCAGCGTTGGACGGGCTCCCCCCCCCCCGGTCCACATAAAGACACAGAGAAGAGGAATGCATTGTAGAAAACCTCCTGAAAAGTATCAAGTAAACTTGATCAAATCTAACACTTCTCTTTAGACTGTAGGGGCCTCAGTTTGACATACGTGCCTTTTTTCTCCATTTACTTGAATAGGAGGACACAGAGGAAATGCAGGTGGCAGTCCAACTTTGAGGACTTCTAAAATCCAAACGATTCAAGTAATTACAACGGTTTGCAAAACTTTTGTTCAGCACTGTGTCCTCTGTCATCTATAAGCTTTTGAAGGTGCTACCATTTACGCTTTTTGAGAAGATAATGTTTGTTCTAAGTGAAATTTTGGCATTTTCAAATGCAATTAGCCAAGAGCCTGTTGATTTTAGCCTAGGGGTGTCAGTGTGTGAATTGAAGTTCTTGATGAGTACTACAATTAGGCTTTTTGTCCCGTCTCTCTACAACATTCCTGTGGGCAACAGTCGCCGTTTTTCTGTGCTGCAGTGGGCGTGCTTCTGTACGTAGGTGGTGCTAGAGAGCAAATTTTTGGACTGAGGGGGTCAGTTTTTCCATTGTATAAAATTTTTCGCCAGTCCTAGTGTGCATGCCAAATTTGGTGAGTTTTTGAGCATGTTTAGGGGGTCAAATTAAGCTTCAAAGATCGCCATTAAGAATAATAATAAGAAGAAAGAAACACTACATATACAATAGGGCCTCGCACCGCCTACGGGGCTTGGGCCCTAAATAAACAAACGGCACAATTACAATAGAGCCTCGCACCGCCTAGGTGCTCAGGCCCTAATAAGAAGAAAGAAACAGTACAGATACAAAAGGGCCTTCCCACCAACCTCAGTGCTCGGGCCCTAAAGAAGAAACGGTACAGTTACAATAGGGCCTCGCACCGCCTAGGTGCTCAGGCTGCAAGCAGCATGCTGCTGCAAGCAGCGTTGGACGGGCCCTTGCACCCCACCAGTCCACACTGTGATCTAAGCGCAGTATGTGTCTTACGTTTCTCATGCAGGCAGGCCAGAATCTAACTGCAGTTACGGCTTCAATGCGAAAATCAAGCAGTGATTCAAGTTATTCCATGTGCTAAGTTACCAAGTTGCCAAGTTACTTGGTAGCGCAGGAGTTACAAAGGTGAGCAGTGATGGTCAATGACAGAAAGTGAACGATGGTGGCACAATGACAAAAGGGATGTCCAAATGAAAAAAAAAAAATGTTGCCTTATGTATTTTCTAACACGGACGCTGCCACCGGTACCATGTAGTCCAACAACAGCTGTAGGCAGGAGAGAGACAGCTAGGGCAACCAACAGCAGTGGCCAGGTAACCATACTGTCACTAAGACATCAGCTGTACCCATACCAAAATGCAACAGTCACACACGTCAATAAAGTTTAACAAAAGTGTGCATGTCTCTCCCTGAACACACCTGGCAGACACCTGGCAGTCACCTGGCAGGCGCGGTGCGGCCTACGCCGTGGTCTACGTAATTAGAGCCCCTCCTGTCTATCTATCATCTAAAAGGTCTAGAGCCTCAGCTATGCAGCCTCTTATCTCTGGAACTCTCTCCCACAGCCCATCCATAATATTAACTCTCCTACTTTTAAGTGCTGCCTTAAAACTCCTCTTTTTTAGATCTGCTTACTCTATGTGACTGCTATTTTACTTGTTTTTGTACTTGTACTAGGGCTGTTTATTGAGTGTAGGTAAAGCTTATATTTAGTTTAGTTTATTGCGTTTAAAAAGACAGCGTGCATGTACATTAATCATTTTCAGGAAGTAAAAGGATGAGTGCACCAGATTTAGCAGAAAGCTAATTTCCATCCATAGTCCTCACAGAGAAATCAAAAAATAAACATGAGCACAATGCACATAAACACAATACACAATATTAAATTACCATATTTCATAGTAACTGCAACCAAAGACACTATATCTGCCCTGCCTGAGTATAAAGTGCATGGTACAGTAACATGAAAGTAAAGAATGTATGTGAGTAAATCTATCCTACCTATCCTATAAAGTGCAGAATATGACCTAACTAATATAAAGTGCATGGTATGATGACATGAATTTGACATAAATATACAGTAATATTTAATATGTAATATATTTGCTAAGTTTAAAGACCCACATTAAGCACTGGCAATTAGGATGGTTGTAGTAGGTCATCTGAACTACCACAGTCTGAAAATTTAGGAAAAAATCAGCTTGTGCATGAGCTATATTTATATGTGCAACTGTTTAAAGCTGAAGTGACCCTGTGGTTTATTTGTTGGTGTGCTACTGGGAGTCATTTGGGACATTACAAAAGTTTTCAAGTTCAGGTATGATGATAGCCATCCTGAGGCAAGTGGCAACACTCTCTTGTGACACTGATATGTTACTCTGAGAAGGATTCTCTCCTCTTTTTTGGCATGCCCCAGAAGCTGTATCAAAGTTTATACCCCCCAGCCCAAATTTTTTATTACCCATTGACTGGGGAAGAAACCAATAAAAACTTATCAGAAGTAAACATGATATAAAGATTGTGATATAAAAATCAGCATGATAGCATCATCAAGTAAAAAAAAACCTTTTCCATTATAAATCATATGAATTTAATTCAAATTCATGTCATTTTTTACGTGGTCATCCATGCCCCATCTGCAGTGGCACTATGATCTACGAGTGGGATTGAGAGCCACCTCACTTAAAAAAAATGGTAAACATAATAAACATAACAACTGCCAAACATCAGCAAAGACTGGCTATTCTAGTCAGTACCTTCACAATTTGGTGATATAAATAAGTATCTCTAGAAAGTCAAACAAGTTAAGTTATGTGTTTAGAAATAAATCAAGTAGTTGTGCATTGGTACAGCGGCAGAAAATAACCCACCTGGCAGAGCACAATATGTAAATTACACACCAGGAAAGGATGAGATACCCCTTTCCCATCAAGGAGGAGGCCCTACCTTGAAGGATAAGTTGCAGAACAAATGTCTCTCACACACCACAGATTACATAAAAGATTATGACATAGTTGATTGTGGCCTTGCTCTGAACCATGGACACTGACACTGGTAGTCTGCCATTTTAAGGTTTTTATGCAGCACATCCCAGAGGTGGCTGTGGTCTGTGCTCAAATACCTGCTTATAAACACACTGCAATTTTACACCCGAGACTGAAGGATGTAGTAGTCACAATGAAATACTGCAACAGAGTGGTGGAACTGATTCACTTTATTAACTGAATAACTCAATACACTCTCTGTCTCTCTCTCTCCCTGTCTTGCTAGGATGACCACCTACTTTTCAGGTTCGTCAGCTGTCTCTTGGAGCAAAGGTATGTCATGAAGCTTCTTTTAATGCAGTGGTTCCCAAAGTAGCAGATAAAGTTTGGGAACCACTGTTTTAATAAATGCTTTACTACCTTACCTTTACTTTTGCATTTCTTCCTTAATTTGCATCCTCCTTTTCCTGTTTTTCTCTTTTTTTTCCTCCTCAACTCACCTTTCATCTGCTCTGATATTTAGGGAAGGCCATAATTTGAGGACCATCCTCCCACTGGAACATGAGCTCCATGAGCTTCTGCTAGATTTACTGAGCCGTTTTGCCCCTGAGCAGCTCCTGAGCTTTCTCCAAACCTCCCAACACTACAGAATGGAGAATGCCATACAAGTAATATTACTATACTTTTATTATTTGTACTGCATTTACTTTTTTAAATGACTTAAATACCTACATAAAGTTAAACAATTAATGGCTTCATTTAGAATCCATGTTGCAAAAACAGCAGAAGTAGTTTTTCACATGCTTGCACTGATGCATTGCATTGTGCCACCTAAATGTAAAATAACTGATCCCCTTTTTCAACTTGCTTTACATGGGCATCATTAGACATTTACGCTTTTACAGCATCAATAGCTGTGGCAGGAGCCATTAGGTTTCTTGGTTCTCTGCACAGACGTACATACATACATCCCATACTTTGAAATGCTAAGATTAAAAGACCTTTAAAAGAGTATTCTTAAAATTTTGGCAAGTTGAAAATGTTAGAAATGGACACATACCAAAAGAATTAAGGAAGGTACAGGAACCAGAATCTCATGAACATGAAGGAATAATGAAGCTCTGCACGCTTCAGCGATACAAGCCCAGTCATTGTTCACTTCAGTAAAGCCCAATATAATATATCCTCATAATAAACCCTCAGATATATCAGCACTGAAGCTGTGAAATGCCCCTGCAGGGGAGGTGATATTGACTTTGTGCTTCTGAAGAGAGAGCTTTTTGGATTTATACATTGGACACTCTGACATCGAGAGGTTCAAATGAGGACTTCAGAACTAGATTTTTCCTACAAGCTTCTCATTTTGATTGATATATAACATTATTGCAGTATCACTTTTTATCTGGATTGCCATGATGTTTACATGAAAATTTTATATATATTGTTGGGGTTCCAAATATGTTGGTTACACCATGTCACACAGGCACACCAAATAAGTTTGGACATGGTGCCTGAAAGGGGTGCACCAAAAATGTAGGGATTGGCTGTCAGAATAATTAATAATTACTCTGATAAAAAGCAAGTAATTAATGATTAGGTTAAGCTATAGGATTTGGATGATTGCAGCGTGGAGGCCAGCAACATTCACTCTTGTTCAACATTAGAGACAAACAAATGACTTTATATTGTAAAATTTACAAATACCAAATGAAAACACACAATATGTGATATAACAAGCACTGTGCTCTATTTACACATTTGTATGTGGGTGTGTGTGTGAATCAAAGATTACAGCTAACACTACATGGCTAGTGGGGAAGGGTAAGGGTTTCTTTGTTGATGCATGTAAGCTAAAGGTGCTAGGTTAAAGAGAGGGGGGTGAGTTACACACAGGTTACTCACATCCAAGTTACAGGATGTTCTTCCAGCCCTGTGTGTGTATAAAATGTAAAAATAACTTGAGATAACCAAGCCCAGACCTAAAGCTCAAAGAACATATCCAATAAAATCATTGCAGTATTGACAAAAGTTGATTAGATTTGTGCTTGGCTGTGCTTAGCTGCGCTATCTTATGCTAGGTTATGCCCAGGTACATGACCAAGTCTTTGGAGGGAAAAGATGTCCTTTGCAGGGCGTGCAATGTTTTGCATCTCTTAAGACCACTAGTTGCTTCTTTATTCCCTAAAGGTGTAATATGCAGGATTTTCTTAAAAAACAATGTCTAGACTCATAAAAAAGTAATCTCTTTCAATCATCTTTGATGACCCACTAGAAGTGTGTGGTGGTGTGTTTTTCTGCAGAGACACTGCCCTCTGCCGGTATTTCTCATTTTCTTGTTGTTTTGCTATGTTCAAGACATTTTTAGGTGGTAACCCTTGGGTAGAGTGGTGCAGCAGCCCCCTGGGCCAGTGGCAGTGTGCAGAACATTATAAATAAGTTGTGACCAGCCATGTAGCAGAATGTTCAACAGTTAAGGCAAACATGGCAGTGAAGAGCGAACCTAAGTTGTTTATAAACCAGGTTGAATGGAATTGGCCTGTTTTCTGTAGGCCAAATAAGTGCTGGTAGTTAGCCTAATTAGCCTGCTAACATATCCGCATTTCCATTGCAAGGAATGTAACATTTCTATATGGCTTACAGTGTATGTAATGCACAAACCAAGTTCTACTTTCAAACAATGCTTCTAATTTAATGTTTAATAACTCTAGCGATCTGTGCTGACTAGCTTTGAATCACTTTCTATCTAACTGGTCAACACGAACTACTGCATCTGGGCCAAAAGTTCATTGCCTGAGACTTAATTGACCCCAAGATTTCACATGCCTGTGCATTAGGGATTAGCTGCAGTGCATTCCTGCTCCATCCTTCACCGTCTGTGAAGTGAAAGACACATATTATGGTGTTTCGTTGGTGTAGTAAAGTCAATTATGATCCACCATAAACACAGAGTTTTGTATTTTGAAAAATAACTGAATGCTTTATTTTGTTTCTGTACCTGACTTCCTGTTCAACACTATCAGCTCTGTGCTGAATTGCTGCATTGGGCTCTGGCATCTGACAAAAATTAAAGCCCTGTGTATCTGCTGCAGAGGGCTCTGTAATGCCAGGCTGTGAAAGAGTAGGAATGCAATGCAACTGCACACATTGACAGACATACTAATACTTTTTTTATTGAGTTACCCCCATATTCACCATCATTCACCTGCTGAATGATAGAATTCATCTGCTGCTGCCTAAAAAATGCAAGTGGGTGAGGTATTGGACAGAATCAGTGGAAAGTTTCAAATTTAGACGGATGTGCTGAGTTAATTGTTAAAGGTAAATATAAGCTGTGCAAAAGTTCCTTAAATCACAAGCTGATATTGGTAGTCAGATTTGCAATTATTTTTAGTTTAGGTATTACCATTATTTAAAAATACACTGGTACATGTAAGAGTGTGACAGCGGTGTTGCTGGGCCCAAAGCAGAGACTGATACTGTGGAGAAAGATAGGATGTTTTACAGGAGACTGGGTAAGGCATTGATGCTGGCTGAGTAACAGAGTAGAGTAAGAGTCATTGTCTGAGAATGGCTGGTGGTGATTACTTTAGCAGTAGAGAGTTCCTTTTTGAAATATTGGCACAAAAAACAAACAATAATGATTCTGGACACATTTCACATGGTATGTCTGAAAGTGATTAAAAAAGGTTGCCAAATAGATCAACTTGTTGAGTAATTGTTTTAGTAGTACTTTTATAAACTGTGGGATATTTAAATTTGTAACAGTCTTATTTTATATGTCTTAACATGTTAAGTGTGCATAGAAATTGATGAGTGTTGTATTTTGTAGTAATTGCAGCTGTCAGATATTACAGTTAAGTAAAAAGTTCCATATTTCTCTCGAAAAGATAATGAAGTGGCAGAGAAGAAATGGCACGGAAAAAAAAGCTGTAAATGCCTCCTGTGTAAACAAACCTCTATCACTGTCTGCACAAGATGTGCTCAGGCAAAGTACTCACGGCTTAGTACACAGCCACTGAAATTACACACATGGAGTGGATTAAAAGAGACACCTAAAACACCTAAAACTGTAAGTACATATAGTGCAAAAGAAATATGAGCTGTTTAACAGTCTTTCTAGATAGCTGTGTTAAACTGAATAAAACAAATTTGTTCCATGTGACTAAAAAACTGCTAGAACTAAAGCACCAGCATGGCTAATAGACTGATGGACAAAAAGAAACATTATTTAGGCTTAGGCACTAAGGAGTAAACTTTTTTAAAGCTGTGCATTTAGTAATAAAATGACAGTATAAATAGTTGATAAAGAGTCCCTCTAAAAGAAGAAGTGTTAAAAACTAATTAATTACTGGTACTTTACACAAAATAACATGTAGTCATGTAAAACAATGGCTTACTGAATGAAAATTATCACAGCAGCATCAAAAAATCTATCTAAAATAAATTGTTTATCATGTACTTTAAATGTCCTTGTTTAGGGGATTGCAATATACAATGTACTATGGTGATAAAGTAACAGGTGGGACCTAATGACCTGGATCTGTAAGTCTGTGTGCTCATCTCTATCATCTTTTCCTGTGTCTTTTTCACTAGCTAATGCAGAAGTACCACCACAATGAGGCTATGGCCTATCTTCTTGAGAAGAAGGGAGACGTTCAAGGAGCTTTTACTATCTTGTTAGAGGTAGCTACAAAACACCCAGGGAGTAATCGTTATTTAGTTTAAATGATGCACTAATTATTACTAATTTGTCCGTCTGACATGTCTGCAAGATCTCTAAAGTAGCAAGGACTGAAATATTTGTTGCATAGATATCCACACTCATCACTGTACATCTAGGCATTATTTTCAGCTGCAAAGTAGGAGTATAAAAATGTTATAAAAGAAATATCAAGTACTTTACAAGTACTAAACTATACTGAATACAATATAAGGGAAAAGTTCTTGTCTTACATTGCTGTTTTTTATGTAGCTACAATTGTCACAAATATCATATAATCTCTCTGAAGACACTGAAGGACAAACTTAATGTCCTCACCACTGAGAGTGGCAGAGGGGTTGAAGATGAAAGAATGGATGAAGAGGAGAGAGACAGTGAATCAACTCTGACGAGAGTAAAGGATTCATTAAATAACATAATTGCCTTGTGTCATCGAAGCTCGCAGAACCTCTACCAGCAACAGAGAGAGGTAGGGGTCTATGTGTGCTTTGGAGGGTCAGGGAAAGACAAACACCATCTTCCTGCTCATTCATTGCATTTTTCCTACAGGTCCTGTGGTTCCCACTTCTGGAGACCATGATGGCCTCTCAAAAACTTGTGAAGGGACTCAATGCCAATCATACATTTGAGGGTACACATAAAACACACACACACACACACACACACACACACACACAACTGTTTGAATTACTACATGCTACACTACACAAACGTGCCCTGATCTGGCATAAAATCTTTCACCATTCTTTAAGAAAACTACGATGCTTTGCATTCAGTATTAGTAGGTCTTTGTTCACTACTGAAAAACACTAAAATGTGTAAACATTGATTTGATGATGAAATTAAATTGAAATGAATTTAGCTATTACAGACAAAAAGCTAATGGTTTTCCTGTATGCATCTCTTTTTTAATTGAAGTATGACACAGTAAATGCATACATTAAAAAGGCAATATTTTAAAAATATGTATTTTAGGTTAGATCTTTCCTTCCCTTTCGATAAGTTTTAATTTAGTAAATTTCCCTATTACCTATTCCCTAAACTCTTTAAGAGAAATGACTGAAAGATGGTTGAAATATCAGCTGTAAAGTAATAGAACTGTGGAGTTTTTGACTTCACTAAATGTTTTTTTTTTTTGCCTCTGCCTCCAGTCTTGCAGAATTAACGCAAGTGGGTGAGGTATGCACATGATCAATTCTTGTCAGTCTTAATGATCATGTAGGATATGTTCAGGATTTATGTAGCCATTGAGCACCTTTGTTTAGAATTTTGTTGTGTGAATATATGAATGATGGTGGTAAATGCAGGTAAGGCAGCCAGTTTGTCCCTAAAACTGAGCTATATTTGGTTTTGATTTATAATATTATGCCTTTTTTACTGAAGCACCTATTACTTATGACCAAAATACTCTCAACAAATTCAGAAAGCAAGTACAGGGTTTTAATTAAGTGCCACCCACTTTAAGGTAATTATTAGCTTTATATAAAAAAAAATGAGAACCCCTGGCTCAAACACGAGACCAGACTTTTTTTTATATGAAAGCTTTTATATGTTTTATATGAAAGTCAGAGTCAAGTGTCATATTCTTCATTACCTACTAATGGACAGCACATCTCCGAATGTTCCCTGTTGATTAAGATATTATGAAATTATTTTTGTTTGTGTGTCTCAGTGCTGAAGGAACTGACAATGAAGGTTCTTAACTGTATGAGCAGCTTCATTTCTCTTCCTGCCATTATCCAACGAATACTTCAGGTGTGTATACATTTTTTTTTTAGTCTTTTTTATCTTACCTACCTTTTGCTTTCCAGTGGTACAATTTTTTTAAGTATAATTTCTAAAATCATCAATAATAACTTAAAACTTTCCTTAGAATAACTCCTAGCTGTGCCATACATCTGTATAATTTGTATGCTGCAGTCAATGTTTAAGGTCATAAAACTACTTTTGTGATGTTCTCTCTCTTTGAATTTCTAAAATGTATGTATTATGGCAAAAGTATTACCATTTGAAGCTCAGTTACTGAGAGAGAGAGAGAGAAACAGAGACAGAGACAGAGACAGGCAATATTCATCTTCAGATACAAAAAAAGTGAAATATGTGCCATGTAGATGTACAATAATGATATTCCAGTAATGCTTATAATTGTGTACTCATGGCATGTACTATTGTATGCATACTTTCATCCATCAGGACCCAGTTTATGGGAAAGGAAAGCTGGCAGAGATCCAAGGCCTCATTCTGGGTATGCTGGACACTTTTAACTATGAACAGGTAAAGTACTGTATGGCTGTTCACTTGCGTTATGAGTTACTTGATGAGGTTTCTATTGCAAGCTACTGCGCTATGTAATTTGGAGGACTGGATACGAAACCTTGTGTTCTGAGCCTTCTCAGGAAGTGCAGCTTCTGCTGTATTTTTGAACAGGTGACTTTTACATGGGCCCTTTTTAGAAGGCATCAGTAAAACAGACCTATAATTTACTTTGATTTGATGAAAAACATTAATTTCAGCTAAAAGCCAAACTTTTTTGCTATATGTTCATGTATTTGTATTTGACAAAGTAAGTACAGATTGACCTCTAATAATGCTGTCTTTTCTGTTTTAGACTTTACTTGAAACAACCACAAGTCTGTTGAACCATGACCTCCACTGGTCCCTGGCTCATCTGCATACTGCTGTCACAAGAGGCCTCCACCCACGGCAGGACTACTGTAACATATGTCTCCAGCAGTATAAGAGGAGGCAGGATTCAGCTGAAGAGATCATTGTGTTCAGGTAATGCACACTGGTGGTATTTTTAACTCCTTCACAAAAGATAAGTGAATAAGGGATTTCTTTAAAGTACAGGCTTTTCTTTTTGACATTGTTTTATAGATGCTAATGGGTTGTTGTACCTGTATTATATGCAAAGATGTTGTGTTCTTTTGTTTTTTTTTTCATTTATTTAATATTAGTATTGAGTGGAAACAGAATATTTCACAACTGCTTTAATTACACACATATTGACTTACACTGGAAACGCAGTTACTTTTAAGATAGTTTTTTTGTATGGTCACACAAGTTTATTGGAATATTGAAAAGATTCTATTTTTACTCTCACACAAAAATTTTTTAGATATAGTTAATGCAGTGTAATGCTGCATTTGTTCACCTCAATCCCTACTGCTTGTCTTCCTGTTTTATCAGGAGTAAGACCTGCTAGTCTATCAACACAATCGTGATGAAAAGGAATATACTTTATACAACAGATCAACATGCCATTAAAAGTATTACTGAAAAGGTTACAGATGCTAAAAATTCAGTCTTTTCTTTTTGTTTGTTTGGTTTTGTTTATTGGACCTTTACGATCTGCCATTACTCCTCTACTCTATTTGCTGTGATCTTTGTGACCTAGCAGCGACCATCTGACAGTATAATAAAACTAGAATGACTAGGGCAGAGTACCATGTGGAGTTAAGCACATGAGAGCGAGCAGCAGAAAGCAAATGTGGATGCAAGCAGAGCAGGGAAAACAGTTAGCAGTAAGTCAATACTGTAGTAGTATGCTTACATTTAGAAAGAACTTCCCCACAAACAACACAAACATATACAAGGATACAAGGAAGTTTATTTGTCATTATACAACAAGTTGTATAATGAAATTAAAATGTGGTTCACTCTTGATTGATTAATTGATTGTTTAAAAAAGATAAATTTATTTAACATGGAGTAGTGCAGATGGTGCATTAAGCAGTCTCACAGCCTGAGGGAAGAAGCTGCTCTGTAGTCTGG
>JAPZDZ010000003.1:433164-455526 GCA_029783805.1 Acanthurus tennentii
CAGAGACCTGGAGCACTTTATATATATATATATATATATATATATATATATATAAGGGCTGTCGAAGTTAACGCATTAATAACACGTTAATTCAAACTGCTTTTAACAGCACAAATTTTTTTCAGAAAGTAGTGCTAAAACAACATTGCGAACTGTTACAAAGCAGAAATGGATACAGAAACTTTTAAATGAAAAGTTTGGCTTTTAAAATTTGCCTGATGGTTCTCTGGACAAAACAAAAATAATTTGTATTCATTGTAAATGTGAAGTTACCGCCGGAGCACGTCCAATCTTAAATACCACATAATGTAATGGCCAAGCATACTGCTGTTGCAGAGTTGTAAAAATTTGCAATTAATTTGCGATTAAAAATTTTAATCAACTGACAGCCCTAATATATATATATATATATATATATATATATATTAGTGTGTATATATTATATATATACACACACACACATTCCTTTTGCATTGTTTTCCTATATGCTGTGTGTTTATATGCAGCTCATTTCTGTATATGTAGTGCGTTGGCCTTGTCAGCCACGGTAATATACAAATATTTGAAAAATTACAATTTTGTAATTTTGCCACTACACATCAATCCAGTGGATTGGAAATGAAGCAGTCAAGATGTGGTTTAAGTTTAGAATTTCAGGTTAAATTAAAAAAAATGTAAATATAGGGATTATTTTTAATTATTTGAGTAAAATCATCTGCACTCAATGGCTGCCTGAAGGCTGGTACCTATACACATAACCAAATGCTAAGTTTCCTCCCTTGAGATCATTAGCCAGGCCTTAACAGCCTTCTTTAGTTGCTGCTTCTTTGTGGGATTTTCTGTTTTCTTTCTCAGAATTCATAAATAAAAAGCATGCTTATTTGGCTTAAGACCAGGTGACAGGCTTGCCTTTGAAGAGCATGACAGCTTTCTTATGTTTAACAGATGATGTGGTGTGCTTTGAATCATGTCTCATTCCCTCTGCACAGTCTCTTCCAAAAATTCTTGTACAAGTTATCTTAGTTTCATCTATCCAAAAAAACTTTTTCTAACACTGGTCAGACTTTTCACATGTGTTCGGGCAAAGTTTAATCTGACGACCTTGTTTCTTATTATTTAGAGTTTTCGGTAGTTGTCATTACTCTCTTACTCTCTGTATTTGGAATCATAGATGTATCTCTGGTTTACGGACTTTAATAATGACGAGGGTAAATTATTGAAATGACCACTCCTAAAGTTTCTGCTATCCATCTAATAGGTTTGTTTTGTTTTTTGAGCCCTATAATGCCATCCTTGACCGATTGCAGCCACAGCCACCGTGCAACCAGGACCAGCTACTAAAAGCAAATTTAACATTTGGAATCACCTCCAGAACTTTGATCTGCCTAATCAGTCATGGAATAACAAGGAAACAGGCCACATGTGGTCATAAAACTGCTTGTCATTCAACTTTACAGTTACTTTTAAGTCTTACTTTTGAGAAAAATGGACTACGTAAAAGATGGCTCTTATTCCTTAAAGGTTAAAGCAATGTTTTTGTTAAACCCCTTAAGCTGAAGTCTACACTGCAATCACATCTTGATTGCTTAATTTTAAATGTATTGTCTCAGTGTAAGGAGAAAAACAAACAAAAAAACAGGTACGTAAAAATGAAAAAGTGTCACTGCTCAAATCTTATGGACCTGATCATTGACACTATCTAAGAATCTATCTATCAAAAGATAATCTGTTAAAATTAAAATAAAGTGGTGACACAAATAATCAACCAGCAGTTGAAACTTACCTGTCAGTGTTTGCAAGTCTAGCAGACAGTGGGTTCAGATGTGGCAGCTGTGGTGTGGTAAAGGTGAATGGAAGGAGGGGCCTGGACCTAACAGGAGAGGCTGGGACTGAATTCTGAGGAGAGAGCAGAATCACTATGACACCTCTATTGACACACTTAATATCAGTCTTAGAAATTACTTTAATAACAAAAACTTTTGAAGAAAATTGTGGACTAATAAAAATTAAAAATATTCCTTACAATGACAAATACCATCACAATAGCAATGCGAATTATATTTACACTGAGTTGAGGGAAAAATGTGTACCCTCTTCCCCAAAGTATACTCCACATGTACAATTTGTAAAACAATTTACAATGGAGACCCCTAACCCCAGCTTAAGTATTAGCCCTATATGTAAAATAATGAAATTTAAACATCTGCCCCATACCATTGTTGTTATTCTGTATGCTGCTACTAAGTGCTAAAAAAGGCTCTAGCTTAGTTATTCTAACTTCAATAATACTTATTCACTTTTAGGATTTACAGATTTACTTTTAAATCACACTTAATATCTTAACCACTAGGGTTGTTGTGTTTTTTATGTGTTCTGACTTGTGCTGTGGGAGTCCTGATGTTTCCTCTCAGGCTGCAGTTGGCAATCTGGTCCACCATCTCTCTTTCCTTCTCAGCTGTCTTTAAAACAAACTCCACCTCAGCTGCCAACCGCTCATCTCCAGAGAAGAACTCCTTCACCTCATTACGGTAGTCTTGCATTGTTACCTGATGATACGCACCAAGTACTATGTTACAAGTACTATGATCTTGCAAATAAAAAAAATTAAATCTAAACTCAATGCCTTTAAAGACCTTATAGAGATCTTAAAAAATACATATTGAATGAAAAAGTGCACCAACTTTCCCTATGATAGAAAAAAGATGATTAATTAAGTGCCAGAACAGGTCATCATTTGACTTAGAGTGATTGGTGTCTGGTCCCATGTGAGGAAAACCCATGGCACCTTAGCCCTGAGGGTTTTTGCAGTAAAAAGCCCAACTACAAAGGAGTCAGTTAATTTCAGGGAGTGCTTTAATAGATTTTATGTAGAATTTGATGGCTTTCAACTTCAGGGTAAAAGTCTTCTGCATACATTTTTTTTGGCTAACCTCTGACACTTATAATCATACCTACTACACATTTACAGCAAATTAATTAATAATGCACATCTTTACACTTTGTATCATCTCCCTCTTATATTAATGAAATCAATAAGCAGAGAATGTGCTCATCTCACCTGGATGTAGGCCATGAGGTCTTTGAGGACAGGAGAGCGTTTTTGCTCAAGCAAGCTCTTTAAGCTGATAATGAGAGGAACTGTGTTCTCTGTGAAAACCTTCTTCTGGACCTGTGGATCGAAACAGGAGAACAGAGAGGAGCTCATCTAACAGCGCCAGAGAATTTCAAGTAGTATTTACAGCTTCATCAAGTTTATATCAAGTGAGTACACTCACCTGAAGTGCTGGGCAGTTGCTTTGTAACATACTACAATAATTGGATTACTTTAGTGTTTAGTGTTACAAGAGATTACAAATTGCTATTTGGTAATTATATTGCAGTTAAAAAACCCTAACAAAAATCTGTTTTTTGGCATTTTTTTGGCAACCCCTGCATTCCACAATGCTGCACCCAAAATGTATAACTGATGATTAACATGAATGAGAGGATAGGCTTCTTCATTGAAACAAGTGACTTGGTCTGAATACAGCGTAAGCCAGCTGTGACATGTGGGTATGGAGAATTAAAGAATTATGAGCCCCTTGGTAAAACTGATTAACTTCTATTGTTGAGCAAGGTGATGTTGTGTTTTTAAGAATAATTTTAAAGTAACCCAATCATTTCTCACCTGTGAAACCACCTTTTTCTGTGCAGTCTGCAGGACAGCCTTTGCCATGATAGCCACATTCTCCTCTTCTGGTTCCTCCCCCGCAGCACCTCCCGCTGTATTAAATATGGTCTGCAGCTTCATTTCCTTCAGACTCAAGATGTCCAAGGTCTCTGACAAAATTTCAGCACCATCTACATCTAGAGGCAGCTCTTCATCTGCGAAGCTTGCTAGGATATGAAAAGGTAACACATTACAGGGGATTTTTTTTAACACACACATATACAGATATATATATATATATTAGGGCTGTCAGTTGATTAAATTTTTTAATCTCGATTAATCGCATTAGTGTCCTGAGTTAACACGTTATTAATGCAAATTTTTTACCCTGCCCTTTTACATTTATAATAAATACAAATTACTTTTGTTTTGTCCAGATAACCATCGGGCAAAACTTTAAAGCTAAACTTTCAGTTTAAAAGTCCCTTTTCTGTATCCATTTCTGCTTTGTAACCATTTGCAATGTTATTTTAGCGCAACTTCCTGAAACTACAGGAGCTGGCAAGGCACAGACCGTGCATGCGTTAATCGCGCATTAACGCGTTAACTTCAACAGCCCTAATATATATATATATATATACACTGTATGGACATAAATATACACAAACAAACAAACAAACACACACACACACACATAGAACCTCGCAAGAATAGATTAGATATTTGTGTTTTCACGTTTGGTATTTATTAAATAAATTATTTTGAATATTAAATTTGCTAGTCTGTTAAATGTTCAAGGAAATATAGAAAACATGAGGCTAACGGTTACCCTGTACTCTGTAACGTCTACCTCTAAAACAGCCTTTACTTACAGTTGATGGGGTGGCATCGTAGGTATTCTTATGAGACTGAATTAATATATTGGCTATCACTTTCCTTTATAAGTAAAAATTAAATCAACTCTATAACTTGTCATAATTATTACATTTTCTGATAGCTAGAATTAATAGGTTGTAGTACCAAAATTTGCAACAACAGCGACAGGAAACTTTGTCTCTTGGTCTCACCCAAATTTCAATATAAGCAAACTAATGAGTTTGTGGTGGACTGCAATGCTTCAAATATACACATTGAAACAAAGATGCCGCATATTCTAAAATGTGTATGCCTCACATTTTCAAACTAGTAGAATAGTTTCATGATGGTTATCCAAAATTAGAAAATGAACTACACTTACATTGTACTTTTTAGGCTTTTCAACTACGTGAAGCACTTTACAACATGAGTCAAGCACATTCAGAAACTAATGGCAGGTGGCCTCTGCCAGCTTGCTAGCACACATTCAAACCAATGGACAGCCATAAGGAGTAATTTGAAGTTCAGAATCTTGAACTTCCACCTTTGATAAGTAGACAACCTGCTCTACTTTCTGAGCCGTAGCCATGTCATCAATTCAGTATCAGACCAAATGTGAAAAATGGTAGCAATATTCCCTTCTGTGGCTGAGATTCAGTCATAGCCAGAGAAGTGCTTTTGCTGAAGATTATAATGTCACAGTGAACTTTGATTCTGAGTTATTAAAATGTTGTCCCTTTATCACTGAACTTGGTTAGAAATTTGTGTGAATTTTGTTAGAATTTGGGATTGAATTCTGCAGTCATGACTAAAAATGCATTATGCGAGGTCAAATTGACCTTAATCTTGGACCACCAAAATGTGATCAATCTAACAATGAGTCCAAGTTGATATGTATGATTGGCATATCTAAGATATCTCAGGCCACATCTGTTGCAGAGACATACAAAAATTTAGATCTTACAGTGTAGGAAAATGGATGGTTGGTTCTACATTGGGGCGGAGCTTTGCAGCTTTGGTTGTACTTTTCAGTCCAAGTAAATACTCACCCAAGATGGTCTGGTTGATCTTATTGCTGATGTTAAAACGTTGGGTGTCTGTGAAGTGCTCTAACATGAAGCGGTAGATCTGAAAACGCTTGCTGCGGTACTGAGTTCCTTTCAGAGAGAACCTGACCTTTTCTCTGAAAAGGTAAATGAATTAATAAAAAGAAATAAATTTTACAAATAATCTTTGCGTAATTTATATCAAGATACATAAAGTACTATTTCAGTTTCTTTCTTTCTTATTTGTGTCATCTTTGAAAAATAGTCAAAGAGAACCAAAATAAAGTGAAGAGAAATAATATCCCTATAACTTCCTACCTCTCACTTTGAGGGAACTTATTGTAGGTCTTATGTTTGCTGTAGGAGTTGAAATGGAAGATGCACTCGATAAAATGCTGGCTGAACATTTCTGGGTTCTTCTTCAACAGCAGGTGGAGCAAGCAGTATTCACACAGACTGGGACAGGAAAAAGGAAACACTTAAGTTTAATATTATGATGGATTTATTTATGTACAGAACAATACATCTAGGCTCTATATGTATGTAGATTTATTCATGCACAATGCATGGAGAGATGAAAGTACACACTCATAAAGTAAGTATGATGGTATGACTGATATAGAAAAATTTGTGGCCATGTGTGACCTTTATCTTGCCTGAGACACAAAAGCTTTGGTATAAATGAGCCAGGGTTAGAAAATAAAAATAAAATATATACACATGTAAATTTCTTTTAATTAAGCCATTGGTTTGCCATTTAAAGACAGACATTTTGTGATTACATTTGAAGCCCTGGTAGAATTGTAAAATAATAAGTAATTTCACAGACTAGGATTTTTCTGATTTTTTAACACTGTTAACATAATTAACATAATTTGGAAATCAGATGTTTGTCACTGTAGATTCTTATATAGTTTACTTAGTCATCAACCTTTTATTAATGCATAGTTTGATTCACCTGGCAATGGCAGGAACTGGGTCGACCAGTGCAACCATGAAGCAATAGAAGAGGGAGCCCTTCCATTTCACATATTCCTCCTAGAAAATGAACAATGAAGGCAATTAGAAACAGACATTAATAAAATACCTTTTAAATAGATTTCCAGAAAACAGCCTTGTAGTATGCAGGAGGACTGTAGGGGGATAAAGCAAGTGAAAAATTCTGTGTTAAGACAACTATTTTAATACTGTGTCCAAGTATTTTTTAGCTACTTATTTTGCACCTTGGTCTGGAGAAACATAATTTCATTCCACTGTCTGTATATTTATATAGATATGGTTGGAATGAAAACATTTGTGCCCTACATGTGGTTGTTAATTGTGTATTTTGGTGACAACGTTCAAATCCAGTCCAGTTACATTAATGTTTGATAAATGTAGAGGGGACTAAAATGCCTAATGGGGAAATGGTATCTGACCTACTCTGCCTCTAACTGTTTTTCCCTGATATTCCTACTCTAACCAATCTCAGTCTTCATGCTAAAACCTTACCAACCTTAACTTGTAGGTACTAATCAATCACGGTCAGAGAAGGACAGGTCATGACTTTGTTATCCAGGAGGAAAAAAAAGGTGGGAGTGAGAACATTGGTACTCTAACCTACATCGCTGCTTTTTGCTCTCATGTTATGCAGGGTATTTTTTATTCTATTTTTGTTTCTCAAGAACCACTTATCCAAACTGCTTTACCTTTGATTCTGCACTTTGAGTTAATAGGATAAACTTTTTTTGAGATATGTAAAAGATACACAGATAGAAAGAGATTCCTTCCTTTATAGTTAAACCACAGTAAATAATTACTTGAACCTTTAAACTGTATCCTAGCAAAAAATGAGAAAAACAGTTCCAACCTGGAGGAGGTTGGTTAGCATGATGAGAGTCTGCTGCCGGATGACAGCTTCATTGTCTCGCAGACAGGCAGAAATGTTGGGGATGTAGTGATCCACAATGTTGGTGTAACGTACACAGAGATCACACATAATCACCACCACATTGTTGCGTACAGCAACCTCTGTGCTGACCTCCAGCTCCCTTGCAAACACTGGAAGGTACTTCTGGGCTAGTTCCTCATGCTGCAAACACAGTTTACCTAAACCAGACAGATGCCAATTTTGAGTTTTTAAATGTTATCGTAAAACAGAACAAATTACTGGAGGTTTAGGCTCTCACTTTGCATATAATTATGAACAATGTTTCTCAGACACTACCAGGAGAGTCTTAGAAGAGGCAGACATAAATGGAGAAGAAAAGTTTACCCAAAGTGATGACGCCATGTGCTCTGACTTTGGTGGACAGAGGGTTTGTTCTGAACTGTGACAGAGGAAGTGAGGCCGACAGCTCCTCCTGGTACTCTGTCAATGACCAACATAGGAAAAAGAAATCAGTCATGTCAACCATGTTTTACTTGGTCTTTTTTCAATTCTATCCATAGGATTAGCCACGTGACAAAGAGCACACACTCAAGCAATATATTTTAAATTTTGCTTTAATTTTAAATGTAAAAATATGACATTTTTGTTGCTACAAATCTAATAAATGAAATAGCCAAATCACACTGTGAAGTAGTGAGATCAGGGGATTTGTCTATTTCATTGTTGAACAACCAGCACTGCTGATGACAACTGGTCTAACTGACCTAGGCTTAAGTATTACTATTCTCTGCTTGGCTGATTATTTTTATTCATTCTTTCATCTGTATTGCACATACATCTAAATTCTTTGTGCTTTAACATAATTTCCAGACTATAAGCTGCTACTTTTTTCCGACGCTTTGAACCCTGCGACTTAAACTATGATGTGGCTAATTTATGGACAAATATAGGTAAAATTTAAACAGTCCCTGAAATAATGTTAAAATACATTCAGACTATGTCAAGCCTCACTCCCAAAAATCATTTCCAAACCAAATATTGCAATCAAAAATGTTAACATATAATCTTCATAACAATACGAATTTTATTCCATAATTTTTATATATTTTCAGCATTCAGACTAAGAAAACGTACATTCATTCAATACATCCTGCCACTGTACCACAGCTAAAAATATTGACATAAAATATCTTCAATGTTACATGAAATGTTCCATCACGGTGCTTAATTACTTCAGGAGTGGTAGAGATACATTACATTTCAAAAAAGACATGCAGAGCTGTTATTCTGAGCTGAGGCTGGCTTTATGCTGTGTAATATTTGAATGTAAGGGCAAAACGCTTTGTTTAAACAAGTAACTGACATTGATTAAAAACAGTCACTAAGATACTTCCAAGTAACCTTAAAGTTTTGGTAATGAACATTCTTCAATACATGCTTTGATACAGAATGAAATAATAAGGAAATAAAACAGAAACTCAGGGTTTGTTTAAGAAAACCTTCTAGTGAGAAGTTACCAAAGTAACTGACCCAGAGTTTAAATTATCTGTCTCTCTGGAGGCCTGAGTAAAAATTCTGCTTTTCAATTTGGAACATGAGTGCAGTTTCCTCCGACAGAACAATTTCTTTTATAGAGGAATACACAACTTCTCTCCCCAGATATCTTTCTTTACCTTCATAACCAGGTTTCCAGCTGTTCAATTAGAATGCACGGGTAACAATTATCTCACATACTGCAACATAGTATCTCTGTTATGTCCTACCTGGCAATTTTTCACAATGTGCTGTGAGGACAGATTCCACCAATAGCACTGTCCTTTTGCCAATCTTAGCAGGACAGTGGAGTGACGCCACACCTAAAGTATGGAGGTGTTTTACCTGGAGGAGACAACATTCTCAGTTAAATTAGAACCACCTAGATGTGGCACTCAGCTAAATCCTCATTAAACAAGTTAAATGTGTTTGATGAAAAGATCGATCATTTACAACTGTAAGTCCGAACTGAATTAGCATCTCTGAATGACTGAGCTTTTCCAAAATCACTCCAGTATACAAGCTTAACCACTATCATGGTGTTTAAGAGTGTATATGGAAAAGTCTTTACAAAATCATGGCTCAAGTTGAATATTAAGACTATGTGGCAGTAAATTAAAAGGACAACATTCAGTCCCCTTTAACTTTTTTGTTTGGTTATTCATCTTAAGAGCCAATATAGCTGAATACACAGCAAGATTTTGTTATCAACATGGACTTTTAAATTCTGTAAATTGGCAACTAATAATTTTATCAATGCTGTCACAGGGTCCTTGGGCAAGATACTGACCCCAATTTTGCTCCCAGTGGCTTTTTCATCAGTCTGTGAGAGTTTGTGTATTCTGATAAGTAGGTTAGCACTTTGTGCAGAAGCCCAAAATACAAAAATGAGCCTAAATAGGTAAATATTAGTATTGTAAAGCTCTTTGATTGGTCAAAGGACCAGAAATGTGGTGTGTAAATATAGTCCAATTAACATTCACACAATCAAAGATGACTGTGTGGCAGTAAAGTTAAGACAAAAATTAGACATAGTCTTGTAGATATAATCATGCAAGAGAAGAAGTCTTTCAACAGAAACCTGCATAATGATGTATTGATACAGTTCTTACATCAGATTTGACCCTAATAAAAATAGGCAATTATAATTGCAGAGTATAGCTTCGAGATTATTTTCTGATGTGTCACATTTAACATCATAACCCTGCCAAGTAACAAGCAACAGTAGAATTGGCACAGTGTTATAGTGGGTACTATTTAAAACCTTGAAGTTCAGTTGTCATTTCAGTTTATGCCAAATAAACTACACTTAACTAAACTAAGTGATGTTCAAGTGCTGCTTGAATAGAGAGAGGCTGAGATGGGTTGCAGAAAAATAGCTGTAGAAGTTACAGACACACCAAAAGCCTTTATTGCTACCATGATAACTGATGTTTTTATAGCTGTGTTGTAATGACAGCCTTCTGAAAAAAGGGCATCTTTTAATAGCTGCTTTGTGTGTCAATTAATAAATGTTTTAGATTAAGTTTGTGGTCATTAAAGTCATTAAAGTAGATAGGGCATAGCCCTCGATTGGCTCAGTAACAAATGAGTCATGGAGTGATTGGACTTAACCCAAACAAGATTGTTTGAACTTGAGATACTGTTTGTATGCTGTAACAACAAGACTGCTGTCTAAAAAAATAGACATCTTACCGGCTATATTTATCTAACGGCAGAAACAAGTAAGGACTGAAAGCTGACTTTTAACCTGCATAGGAAGAAAGATAAGAAGAAAAATTAGCAAAGGCATAATTCTTACCATCAGCTCCTCATCAGGATTCTGCACTCCTTTTTCAGTCAGGATGATACCAGCTAAATAGTCCTCGCAGACCGACACCAAATCACCGCAGTGCTGGTTAAGAAAAGTCTTAACAAAACAAAAAAGTTAGTTTGATGTGACAGAAACCATCATTATGAACTGGTGATGGGTCATGTTTTGATTAAATCATTAAGATGGACAGGTTATGATGGGACATATATCATATTAGACGTTGGCTGATGAGCTGAAACTGCCCAGTGCCAGAATTTTTTAGGTTTATATTTTATAGAAAATCCAAGATCTCAGAATGATGAGGACAGTACACATCAAGAAGCAAATCTGAATGATATCTTTCATGCTGTGACATTCAGTGTAGGGGATAACAGCCTTATACAATAGTCATGTTAAGTTGAAATGAAGAAATGTAGTATCTGCCTTACAAATGGTAAAAATATAAGCACCACAAAAAAATCAATTACCAACACAGCTAAAGATTCACCACACACTGCCAAAAACATTCTGGCTGTGTGTGATGAAGCTCAGATGATCTCAGAACAGAGTCACAGAGGCCACAGTCTTTTAGTAGAGTAGAAGAAACAAAGAGCAAGCTAACATAACTGCTGCACAGCTCTTGAGTTGCTGCTGGGGTTGCCACAGTGACGAAATTTTCCCACTAACATCAGTAAGAAACCACTGTTAATCCCCCTGGTACAAACAGTTTCTACATAAAATACATTCACTTTTTGTAGAGCATAGTGTTAAATTGCTGCTAATGAAAACTGAACATTTCCTACGGCTGCAGATTCAAATCAAAAAGCATTTAACTGCAGAAACGCAAGTTGACTCTTTTAAGTAGGCTAGTCAGTCAGTCAGCTAGCTTTCCACTATCAATCAACAAAATGAAAGTAGCGAGCAAAACAACGATCATTTTCAGAATTTATTGACAGTTTTATACCATTTGTGAAGGTAATGGAACAAGAAGGAGCTGTAGAAAAAGAACTGAATTTGAAAGCTAAGCTAACAAACTTCTTTAATTCAAGTTTTCAAGTCCTCTATCAGCATCACAAATATTATCAAGTGGGTGCTTTTGTGTTTTGCTTTGACAACTAATCCTCCACCATAGCCCTGCTTGTCAAATCCCCTTACTGCTCCTCATAGTATAAGTGAAATGTCACTGTGTGCCCTGTGCTGCAAGCTGCTGCTGCTCCATAGATCTGACTAGAGAGGCCTGCAGAAAGATGCAATTGTATGCTCTGTCCACCAGCATTGATTTTTTAAAACGTAAAATGATGTTGGGGCCAGTGGTTAATGTAATCTATGTATGCCACACCACACTGTGTCAACACCACTGACTGTATAAAACACTGGACAAACCGTCTGTGACGTCACCCATTGGTTTCTGCCTGAGCAAAAGTGAAGCCTCAGAAATCTCATCCTGGGCACCGCCATTTGCCTGCACCTGACTCCGCCAAGAACCCGCCTAAACGACGAATAACCAAATATGGGAAAAGAGATGGGGGTCGAAGGACGGACACCATACCCACTCAGCTAACAGCCCTCGGCTATTCATCAACAGGCTGTCAATCAACGGGGCCACGCCCAAATTTAATCCAAAAATTGCCAAATTTTAGGCTTAGATATAAAATAAACAAATGAGTTAGAAAAAAAATCCCCCCCTCAGAGTTTTCATGAGATGGTAGAAAAGCTGTAGACAAAAAAAACCAAAACGTTTTTTGAACCAGGCTGTATATATGTCATGTTTATTTCTGCTCTAAAGTTGTCCATTTTAACATGGGCTCCAATGGGAATTTGCTCCCTTTTGCTCCCATATGTTCCCTGTCAGGACAGATGGTGTGTGCTTCTGGTGGTGTTAAGCCCTGGAGGAGGGGTCCGATTTGAGTGTTGTGTTTACAAGCCTCAATGTACAGTGCTTCCTCTACGTTTGAGTAACCTAGAATATTAAAATACAAAACAGAATGCTGCAAGAAGGAGTAAGTTTTTATTTTTGCACCTCTTGTTTCAATGTTTCAAAGTCAATGGATTGTTTAACCAGGTTTTTGTCTAAAATAAGGGTATGGTTTGCAAGAGCTTGAGAGATTTCATTAAACATTAAATACCCCTGTTGTGTTTTTATGGCTTTTTTCTGCATGTGTGTTTTATGGCTTTTCTGTGTGTGCATGTATGTGTGTGTGTGTGTGTTTGTTTAAATATATAAAAAACAAGACAACAAGTCCAACCTGAGTCTGTTTGACATCTTCGCTTTTTCCAAATTGAACAATAGTCTCCACAGCAGTACATATCATCTTCAGCGACAAAGTGAAAGTCTTCAGCCAAGACATCAGATCATCTGGAGAGAGAGAGAGGGGCAAACAAACAGAGGAGGAGATAACCAGAGAGCAAAAGACAGATAAAGTGCTTATAACTTTCTCTTGCCACAACTTCACCATCACCCCATACCATTGTCACTTACTAACTATCCTGTCCTTGGTGTCTTTGTTTAAATGTGCTGCGATGTCTCCCATCACACACAGAATGTGACAGCAGGTTGTCACAGATACATCCTTTGAGCTAGGATCAAAATAAATTTCATAAAAATACATATAGGTGAATTCTCTGCCTAAAATAAAACATAAGCTTAATGCGACTGCTGTAAATAAATACTGAACATCCTTCTCACCTGATCATTCTGTCCCAAGCATTCAGGAACTTGTCATATGGTAGCATGGGGGAGAAAGCAACAACCTTTGAAAGGAGCAACCATGCCCCAGCAGCATGATCTGTATCGGTGTGTGAGATCAGGTTGGTGATAAGCGTTGTTGTAAACTTGTTCTGTTTGGACCAGATGGCAAAGGCCCTACTAAAATATCGGCTGGAGACCCAGGACAAAAAAAACAATAACAAAAAAACAAACAAAAAACATAGTTGGCAACAGCAGTGGTGAGGTGACAATTCAAATGACAAGCATTTCAAAGGCCAGTGCAGAAAATTTTGAAAGGACTGCTGAAACCTGTCATTACATGATTATTCCAAGTCTAAATACAAAAATAACCTATCCAGCATTTCACATGATATCAGCTTTATGAATTTTATTATAATATTATTTTATTTTGTATGAAACACAAACTCCCCTCAATGTACTATGAGGAATAAGGTCAAATGAAAATGTATTTATCCAACTACTACTGTAGTTAGTCCAACCTGAGGTTCTGGCACTGATGAGTGAGCAGGCTCAGCAGGTCCCAGGTCAGCCTGTGACTGGCATCAAGGGGGTAGCTGGCAGAGTATGCTTTGATATGGCTGAGTAGCACCTGATCTAAAGCCTCTAGGGCCTTGTCTTGAACGGAGCTCTCAGAATCCACCACTGCTGGAAGTATACCGTGCAGCCAGGCCATCTGTACATCCCTGCACTCTGGTCTAGCCTTGAGATCAAAGAATATAACAAAACACTTGTACAAAATAATTAAAAATATTTTTTAAAAAATGTAGGCCAATACTTTAGACATGTTAATTGCAAAATGTGAAAAATATATATTAGGGCTGTCGGTCGATTAAAATTTTTAATCTCGATTATTCGCATTAGTGTCCTGAGTTAACGCGTTATTAATGCAAATTTTTTATCCTGCCCTTTTACATTTACAATAAATACAAATTACTTTTGTCTTGTCCAGAGAACCATCGGGCAAAACTTTAAAGCTAAACTTTCCTTTTAAAAGTCCCTTTTCTGTATCCATTTCTGCTTTGTAACCATTTGCAATGTTATTTTAGCGCAACTTCCTGAAACTACGGGAGCTGGCAAGGCACAGACCGTGGTTGCGTTAATCGTGTGTTAAAAAAATTAGTGCCGTTAAAAGGAATTTGAGTTAACGCGTTATTAACGGTTAACTTCAACAGCCCTAATATATATATTTTTTCCCCTTATCGCTACATTGTTTGGGATATCAGCATCAGCAAGTAATCAGCATGCAGAAAGTTATTTTATGCTGCTAGAGAAAAAGTCCTGAATAACATAATTTAATTGTATATTTTACACTTCATATTGTCAGTGAACTAATTGCTAAGTGTCTTTTTTAAAACATTTAATCTCTCAGAGTCTTTTGTCTATCAGAGCGGCCTGTGAGCACTCACAGCAAGCAGCTCTCCCACACACTGCAGGGCCTTCTTCCTCACGGACACAGCTGGGTCTCTGCAGCGCACAGACAGCGTAGCTAAGTTCTCCCAGCTCATGGAGATCACGCCATGTTTCAGAAGACCCACTAGGGCCTGTAGAGGGTCAGAGCATGGAAAACAAGGGTCATCTAAGCATTTTTCTTGAGGTGGGATGTATATGTAGTGGTGACTGATCAGTTATTGTACTGGTCATTACTTGAATTTGAAACACAGAGCTGTCTTGTAAAACTACCTGCAGTGCAGATTTCCTCACGTTAGTCTTTGAGTCTTGTACACGACGCAGAAGAAGAGCTAGGTTCTCTTTTGCTGCGTTGAAAAATATAGAATAACTCAAGTCTCTATCAGTAATTTAAAGACTTTGAGTGTATAAATAACTATATAAAAGTAAAAATGTGTAAAAACAGCACTTGTTCACTATTTCAAAATGTGGAGTGTGCATCTAATAACAATCATATAGATGAAATTCTGGACTCAGTTTGTCTCACCATCACAGCTTGAGCTGTCAGTGCTGCTGATCTCCACAGTCCTGAATGGCAGAGTGCGGTAGGTTTTCTGGGTGGGCTGAGAACTGAGACTTCCTAAAACATAGTCCCATCTATTAAAACACTCTCAGTTCAATCAAGCACTACAGTGAAACGGGCCTCAGTATCACACCTAAGTATATTTTAAAAGAACTTAACGCATTGTAAAGATACAGTGCTTAGTTTACAAACACATTAAACCAGTTCTTGATATACAGTTCATCTATATAGAAAGTTTTGGTTTTATTTTGTGGGGTTTTCGTGCAGGCACTGATATAAGCATTTAGTATGTAGTACTCAGCAACATCCCTTTACTGAAACAGTAAACCAGTCACTTATGATAATCCAAACCTTATTGTGAACTGTTGCAACTACCAACGCCCCTCAATGAAAACAGGGCAATTGGCTAATTCTTTCCACTCAGAGTATATGTGCTCCCAAATGAAAACATTGATAAGCATGTAAAAAAAATGAATAGTGTTAAAATAACAGTTGATTTAAAATATTTTTTTGCTTGCATTTATATTGATGTTTGCATGCATGTACTCTGGGACAGTTGATTAGTAGATTAGTTCTAGCTCACACATATCTGTTTTGAGGGGCAAATCAGAGTGAAGCACAGGAAAGAATGAAAATAGGCATTTTACATGGGTAATAACCTATAACACCCTCATGTCCAGGTAAGTCTTTTCAAAATACCCCAAAATATCCCAAAGGTGTGCTCATACCAACAAAGCTCCCCTCTCTCCCTCCCCCATTTCCTTTCTCTCCTCAGCTGTTCTGTCACAAATAAAGGCCAAAAAGACCCAAAAATACTTTCTGGCAAATACTAATCTTAATTTGTCTCATGGCTAATGGGAAAGCAACAGTTTAACAACAGAGTGTACATCCCTGCAGACAATCATAACAGACTGCAAGATAATGGTAGCCTGTAGTGTTATCACTGTGTTTATTGTCTAATGGTTGGCAGCTTTACCAGGTGCCAAGAGTCATCTAATCCAAGTTATGTCATGGGCCTGCATACAAAATAAATAAATAAGTAAATAAATACATCTTACACCAAAAAGACATAGTTGTTTTACTTCTCACAATCTCTTTGCAGGCTTTGCAACACTCTGCTTGTCCTCAAATCAGCCACATGTGTATTTTACAAAAGTGCTGCTTCACTGAGAGACCTTTAGAGGGCAACAAACCAAATTCCTACATAATGCTGCTGTAAGACTGTCTTATGGCAGGCCCCCAACAAAACTTCTCCACTCTGAGAAACACTGCATTTGTCACCATTAGTCTATCTCAGGGGTCTGCAACCCGCAGCTCCGGAGCCGAATGCAGCTCTTTCATTGCTCTGCTGCGGCTCCCTGTGCCTTTGGAAAATAAACAATGAGTATTTAATTTAAATTTATTTAATTCTATTTCATTTATTTTTTAAATGTACAGTGCTGTGAAAAAATATTTGCCCCCTTCCTGATTTCTTATATTTTCTCCCTTTGTCACACTTAAATGATCATCGAACACATTTTTATATTAGACAAAGATAAACCGAGTAAATACAAATTGCAGTTTTTAAATAATGATTTAAGTTATTAAGGGAAAAAAGCTATCCAAACCTATCTGGACCTATTTGAAAAAGTAATTGCTCCCTAAGCCTAATAACTGGTTGTGCCACCCTTGGTGGCAACAACTGTAATCAAGTGTTTGTGATAACTGGCAATGAGTCTTTTACATCGTGGAAGAATTTTGGCCCACTCTTCTTTACAGAATTGTTTTAATTCAGCCACATTGGAGGGTTTTGAGCAGGAACGGGAACTCAATCAATCAATTTTAGTCTGGACTTTGACTAGGCCACTCCAAAACCTAATTTTGCTTTTTTTTAAGCCATTCAGAGGTGGACTTGCTGTTGTGTTTCAGATCATTGTCCTGCTGCATAACCCAAGCGAACTTGAGCTTGAGGTCACAAACCGATGGCCGTACATCCTTCTTCAGGATTTACAGGCAGAGTGCAGAATTCATGGTTACATCAATTACTGCAAGTTGTCCAGGTCCTGAAGCAGCAAAGCAGCACAAGACCATCACACTACCACCACCATGTTTGACTGTTGGTATTAGGGGTGAAACGATTCATCGATCTGGATCAATATATGGATTGGTTAAGCAACGATCCAATCAAGTCAATGGAAACTCAAACCATCGATCAATATCGTCATCTTTAAGATAAGCCTTTATTTTGAAATTCCGACCGCATACTCGTTTCACAGTTTCCGCCCAATTGTGCCTCGTTCTGAAGTTTCAAACAATGCAAGCGGCAAGCAGCCAGGGTAAAGAAGTTGACGAGATTTACTCCCCTCTTGGGAATAAGTCAGCTGTGCGGAAATACTTTGAATTTGGCAGGAAAAACGGGTCAACAGACAAAACACGAGCAACATGCAAGAAATGTTGTTATGAGATAAAATACTAAAGAAACACGGTATTGACTTTCGTGCTAGCGTTAGCATTGCTGTATACCCCGCTGCCTGCTCAACACCTCTGACCAACTTCTTTCCACAAAAATGCGCGCATATTAGTTATGTTCATAAAGGTAATAAGTGACCCTCAATGTTAACTGATAACATGAAAAATGTGGCACTTTACAGTGAAATACAGCACAGGTCTTTTTTCTTTTTGTTAAAAAGAATGAATTTCATTTAAATGTCTGAAACATTTCAGCAATAAAATTGTCAACACATCAAAATTGCTTTCTATTTTTTTCTTTAGGTGAAATGTTACTGATTGTGTTAAACGTGTACATAATATCGTCTAAAATTGATCAAAGGTCCATCGAATCAAATCGTGGCAGACTTTGTGATATTGGCAAATTTCGTATCGTTGTCCAAAGAATTGATATGGTATTGTATCGTCATGAAACTAGTGATTTACACTCCTACTTGGTATGATGTTCTCTTTATGAAATGCAGTGTTAGTTTTACACCTGATGTGACGGGATGCAAACCTTCCAAAAAGTTAAACCTCTTGTCTCGTCAGTCTCCAGAATATTTTCCCAAAGGTCTTGGGGATCATCAAGATGATTTTTTGCAAAATTGAGATGAACTTTTGTTTTTTTTGGTCAGGAGGGGTTTTTGCTTTGGAACTCTCCCAACGATGGCAAAAATGCCATCCCTAGGAGAGGGATTTGTCTTTTTCTTATTGTTGAATCCTGGACACTGACCTTAACTGAGGCAAGTGAGGCCTGCAGTTCTTTAGATGTTGTTCTGGGTTCTTTTGTGACCTCCTGGATGAGTTGTTGATGCACCCTGTGAGTAATTTTGGTAGGCTGGCCACTCCTGGGAAGGTTCATCACTGTTCCAAGTTTTCTCCATTTGTGGATAATGGCTCTGACTGTGGTTCACTGGAGTCCCAAAACCATAGAAATGGCTTTGTAACCCTTTCCAGACTGACAGGGGTCAATACATTTTTTCTCATGTGTTTTGAATTACTTTAGATCGCCTCATAATGTGTTGCTTTTGGAGATCTTTTATCCTACTTCACTTTGTCAGACAGGTTCTATTTAAGTGATTTTTTTTTTTTTATTCAAAAGGTCTGGCAGTAATCAGGCCTGGGTGTGGCTAGTGAAACTGAATTCAGCTCTCCAAAAATGTGGTTAATCACAGTTAATTCATGACTTAACAAGGGGGGCAATTACTTTTTCACATAGGGCCAGGTAGGTTTGGATAGATTTCTTCCTTAATAAATGAAGTCATTTTAAAACTGCATTTTGAATTTATTTGGGTTATCTTTGTCTAATATTTAAATGTGTTCGATGATCAGTAACATTTAAATGTGACAAATATTTAAAAAAAAAAAAAAAAGAAATCAGGAAGGGGGCAAATACATTTTCACAACACTGTAATTCTAGATTTGAAGATTATGGTTCTCTAGTAACATTAAAATAAATTGTGTTTATTTTCTGTTTTTCATTTATTTTTTTGTTGCTCAAAATATGCATCACAACTCATTAAGCTTTTCAACCCCCTGTAGGCCAAAGATGAATAATTCCAAGACAAGAAAAGTTTCTGAAGAAAACAGAACATTTACCAGACAGCAAATTAAAGACATCAATTCAGCTATGGTGTACTCAATCGCCGGCGTCTTTTTTTCAAAGTTCAACATGTTCAAAATATTTTTGTTGCATGCGGAAAAAAAATTGTTTTCTCTGTACCAGTTCATTGATTTCATGAATGCAATATTGATCTGGTCAGATCAACAACAGTATAAAGTTAGGAAGGGACAAATTACTTTACCTTCTGTGATTTCACCCTCCAACACTGTCTGGGTGCCAGCTAAACAAAGGACAGAAAGCTAGTTTTACTATTATTTACCATTTTTACCGTGTGTGTTCATACCTCAGCTATACAAAGTGCATTGTCTATTAAATGAAACAGGTCTTAAAATTTTAGATTAAAAAAAACAACTACAAAATTCCTCACATCTACATTGACTTTACAGAAAAAATAGCCATTTTAAATTAGGTGTTTTTATTGGTCGCGACAGGTCTAGAGGTTGTGTGTTTTCTTACTAGCAGAAAAGAGGTTATGGACTGCCTGGGTGATGTTGAGTGAAGGAAACTCCAGACACTGGGCCAAGCAGGCCAGGGCATGGCCTTGGACAGTAGGAGAGTTGTCCATTCGCCGAGCAAACAACAGGTTCTGGATCAGGAATTTTTGTTGTAGGAAGCAAGCAAGCTCAAGGTCCTGACAATCCTCTGGCCGCCTCTCTGGCTGCTCCAGCAAAACCATTACCACATCAATGGAAAACAGCCGGTGCACCATCTACAAAGGCAAGCATAACAAACAAAACACACAGGGATCCCACTAATGGAATATATTTGAGTCTGGCTGATATTTAGATCATTACTAGTAATGGCTAGTGTTCACTAGGTAACAACTGCCTTCTATAGGCATTCAGCAGTCAACCTGTTAATCTATATGTTAATCCAAAAAAGTGGCTTATAGGGCTGTAATATTGTTATGTACTGAGTCACCTGGTCAAAGGAGTCTTGGTGCCCCTTGTTAAACTGGTGGTGCGGGTCGTATTACGTTGTACAATTGTAAACTCATCCCATGAAAACCTCTATCAAACATATAAATTCATAAATAATAGCAACCTGTATCCACAAAAAACAGCAGTTCTTCATATATACCTCAGGAAACTCTGTCTGTAGGTAGTTTATCGATCAGGCCTCTCTTTGAAAAGGTTTACTCCCCCTATCTTCTCCCCTCAACAGGCTTCTGACAGTCTACTTATGAACCACACCTTACAAACTCTGGCCAACAGAATTAACCATAAGCGCATACATGTATCTTTGGTCATTCATTTTTCAAAATACAACCAAAAATCAAAAAATTGAAAAATATTGAGGTGCAACATTGAAAAAAAAATCTGTGTACTCTTCATCCTTTCTGTTTTCCATTTCACAAACAAATCCAAAAAACAGAAAAATAATCTTGTTTTTTTTTCATAGCCAGAATGGAAAAACAGCAAAACAGGACAGGACAGGGTTTCCGGCTCCGGTTCACGGCATCCGGCTCAAACTTGCTGGCTAGCTCCTGCTTTTATCTGGTTTTAAACATGTTCTGAATGCTTTTATACGTTGAGCTCTAAGCAAACGGTCACTATTAACTTTCGCTTTTACTGGATAAAAGGATTTAGTCATCGGACTTTTGGGTTTTACGCTTTTAAGCGACGGAGCTACATGGCAACCATGGACACCATCACTATGGACACTTCCTTACCTGCAGAGGTAGGAAAGCAGCTCACCAAAGCTCAGAAAAAGATTGCTGATCTTCTGGATGACATTGCACGGCTGTCCGATGAGCTGCGGAGGAAGGACTCACTGCTGGCCACCTTCAAAGCTCGGCTCCCGATTTGTCCGGCTGGCTGGAGACCTCACAGACCGGGGAGCTACAACACCATGGCGCTGCTGCTACACTTGCGGACACCGTCCTCTGGGAGCCTTCCTCCTCCACCTGTCAGCGGCCCTCCTGCTCTACTCCGAGCAACAGGACTCCTTGGACCAAAGTTGTTGTCTGCAGTCGGAAGAGGGCTCCTGGCGCCGCTTCGAGCGGCGCTCCCTCTTCCTTCAGCATCCCCCTCACCAACAAATATTCGGCGCTATCCATGACCGTGGAGCCGGTCAGGGTGCTAGGACAGGGAACTGCCCCTGCCGATCCCGATGCCTCCCCTCCGACGGGTGTCATGCCCCCGCTGACTGACACCACAGCCTTCCCTCCACTCACAGCTGCCTGTGCCCCAGTGGATGGACGTCCAGCATCGGGCCGCTCGCCTGGGATGATGGGGTCCCCGAACCGGCCAACCCCCCTGGACAACGGGCTACAACTCTCATCATCAGGGACTCCATCGTCCGGAATGTCCGTCTGAGGGGGGTGCTCACCCTGTCCTTTCCCGGCGCCACCGTTACAGATATAACGGAGAAAATCCCAAGCATTCTGAATTCTCAACCCCAGGTAAACCATGTCATCATTCACGTGGGCACCAACGACACTTCCAAACAACAGTCCGAGATTTTAAAGCAGGATTTTAGGCAGCTTTTTAACAGACTCTCACAGTCTCAGCTGTGTGTTTTTATCTCCGGCCCCACCCCTACCTGTGGCAGGGGCATTGGGCGTTTCAGCAGGCTGCTCAGCCTTAACACCTGGCTCTCCTCTGCCTGCAGCACCCACAATCTCAGCTTCATTGACAATTTCGATGTCTTTTGGGAAAGGAGACATCTTTTTGGCAATGATGGCCTTCATCTAAACAGGGCCGGCACCCGCGTGTTGTCCGTCAACCTGGCATACGGTATGCAACACACGCACATCACCACACTCTCCTCACACCACACCAAATCTACACAGACTGACCCGTCCGCTACTGATTGATGTCCTCCC
>JAPZDZ010000003.1:455626-477144 GCA_029783805.1 Acanthurus tennentii
CAAAATAAAACAGGAAGTCACCAGACAACAGACAAGACAAGACTAAAAATAACTTTACAGATTCTTAGACATGACAGTTGATCACTTTGGATGCATTTTCATTACCATCTTTGACTGCTTAATTTACAGCACAAACTTCTTGTTGCAGTTCCTCTTGGAGTTGCTCCATCATGAATCATATCTTTGACGAAAGGGGAAGCTCAATTTTTTTTTTACTTTATCTGAGATCACAGCTTTATTTACTTTTACTGTTTGATCCAGTTCCTTTTCCATCTTTTTCTGTGGTAGATGACAAGGCTGCTTTAAGGTGAGAATATTTCAAATTGCTTTGTTTGACTTTGGCTTTGAAATGCTCCTTTTAGAGACTTCGATTTTCTTTAACACATTTTTGTAACTCTTTAATTTCTTTCTTGGTCCTCCATTTTCTTGACTTTTGTCCACCAGGTGTCCTGAGTCCATACAGCCATTTGGTTCAGTTCTCTTGCAGGGGTCACATTTTATCCATTTAATTCACATTGAAACACTGAGCCAAATGCTAAAGATGGGGTTTCTCCACTGTCCTCTGCTGTGGCAATCCTGTTTTGATTTGCTATTGTTTCATACTCCCAAACCAAGGATGATGGAGAAGCATTAACATGACCAGATTGTGGAAATGAAGAAAACTGTACTTTAGGTCTGATTTTCCTCTTGGAAGTCTGGACTGGAGTCAAACCCTGTTGGAGAGGGACTGGTAAGTTTTGGCTTAAGGGGGATGGCATGTGTACTGGAGAATGAATATTATGAGGGGGCTGGGGGGTGGGGGTGGGGGGTGGAGGATATCAGGTGCTTCCGGTGCCTCTATATCCTGAGACACTGTACTCTGAAGAATTTTTGATTAGACATAATTAGAAGAAACACTCATACCTAATACCTCAATGTAAATGACAAATTATTAAACACTGAAATATTATTAAACACAAAAACCTGTATCGACACAGCACTTAATCCCAAAAGTTTGAAAACATCAGTTTATTTACAACTGCAAAACAAAAATCAACCAGGAAAAGTTATCAAATATTACATTTTTTCACTAATAGGAGCTAAAAGAATTTTAACCAATGTAATAAATATTTAGGGTTAATTAACCAAATTAGGTGCCAGACAATTACAATACTCAGGGGTGCTACATAGACCTAACCTTACCAGTGCTAAGAAATACAAACAGCTAGGTCAAAGGTGGCCCCACGCAAGGTCTTATTTATTTTTCATAAGTTCTTGGAAATCCCCAAAATACATCATGAAAGCAAATATCATAATATCCCAGTCAGTAAAATGTCCAGGTGAGTGTGTGTGTGAGGGTTGAAACAGGAGATGAGCAACAATTTTGTGTGTTTAGAATAAGGAATACAGGTGATCAAACACTTCTCTTCTCATGCCATCCTCCTCCACAACGACCTTGTCCGCTTCACACAGCGCAACACAGTTTATGGACTCCCGGGGAAATCAAAAACAAAAAACAAACAAAAAAATCCCACCATCAACTGATTTCAACGCAAATTAATGAGTAATGGACGGTATTCATAGAAATGTAATGGAGTAGTAGTAGTAAGTAGTAGTTAGTTAGTAGTAGTTAGTAGTAATTAGTAAGTTTAAGTAATAAGTTTAACAAAAAAACATCAGTCAAGTAAAGTACGGATACTCAAAAACTGTACTTAAGTACAGTACTTAAGTAAATGTACATCAGTGTCCACCACTGGGTAAAACACATAAGGGCTGGGCAACAATTTCACAGGAGGGAAACTCAACTGGAGACTGAGCTGGGGCCCATGTAGTAAGTACATATATACTGTATGATATTGTAGTAGTATACATATACTACAATATCATCAGATACGTAGTGCGAAGGATTTACCCAACAGCCACTAACTACTTCATCCATATCCATAGATTTTGCAGTTAGAGTACACAAATTGCAGACACAAGTTCTCTGCTTCATTTAATGTGAGTAGTTGGATTCAGTTTTGAAAAAAAATGTAACTGTTAATGACAGAAATGTTGAGGCAGAGTCAACTTTTAGATAAATGCAATCCAGTGTCATGCCATGTTGGTCAAACAGCTTATTCACTGATTAGAGCAACAAAACTGATGAAGGAGTTCAAAGGCTTGGAATTTGCAAATGAGCTAAACTAACACACCACCGCACAAACCAGCGGTAATTATAATTGAGTCTAAAACTACCTTAACATTTGTACTTATTAATTTTGAAAATAGCCATTGAGGAAACTTCATTACTTTACCAACCAATGGTGTTACTTTATCAATCAGTCAGTCAGTCAATCAGTCTGAAAACCCAGCATTTAGAAAGAAAAACTCTTTTGCTCCTCCTCATAAAAACTAATGACAAAGCTTTGCATTGTAGATTTGACAGGTTTAAGCTGCCCTGTTCTGGACAACACCAAACCGCACCTGTTCTCCTTTTTGCTCTTTGAGACTTGTCTTTAATGTGGCATGGAAAATAAATGTCACTTCCCCAACTCATTCATATATTAAAGGCAAAAAAAACCAATGAATCAATCTTTGTTTAAATGTTTTTTTCTTGAAAACATGCGACAAATGTGCAAATATGGTATACACATGCACAGAAAGGCAATACATACAAAATGTATTTTGTATTTTACAGTTTGTTTGTTCAATGAAGGCATTTAAATCAAGAAACAATCAATTCAGAGATCCATCTTTTAAAAAATTCAAAATGGCTGGAGTCCTTTTACCTATTTATTTATCCCCACAGCGGGATAACATACTCTATTATTAAATTTACATTAATCCCTATGGCCTAAATCGTCTACATTCTATTGCGAGGTTTTGTGATCCTACAGTATAGATGTCATTTCTGTCTTGACCTTTGTGGGGAACTACATAGCTTACTGAGATGTAACAGATCTTCTAAGGGCTTTCGGGATTGTAAGTACCTACTGTTAGGTCTACTGATTTCTTATCTAAGTTAAGACAATTACCACATAGGGTATGCAGCGAATATTAACGCTTTTACGGACACTACCTCTCTCTCCTACGTTCTGCGATTAAGAATATGTCTTATTCCTTGCTAGCTCACCAGTCCCCTCTTTGCTCCCTCTGCGCAGTGCTCTGCAGAGAATGGAAATCTGTCTTTTGACGCATTGACACAGACCAATCACATACTGTATCCTCAAGACGCAGGACCACACTGACCAATAAGAGAACTGCAGTGGGCGGGCTATGTCGTGTTCACTCAAACTTTCACACACACACACAAAAATCCGCTGGTGATGGAAAGCGTCAGCAAGGTGGAAGGCGGCTGAGAGTGGAGACGAGGACAGCGACAGCTGCATTAGAGCATCCTCACAGATACTCGGTGGCTGCTTACAAGGAGACAGGATAACTGTCGACATGGACGTTTCAGTTTAACCACCTCCACTCACAGTCACGCTCTCCAACCACAATCCACCGCGGCCGCAAGGATGTCGATGGAAGAAGGAGCCGGGCAGCGCGAGGAAGGGGAGTATGGAAGGGCGGCAAAGCGGTTGAAGACTGAGGAGAAGGAGGCAGAGGCAGAGGAGAGAGAGGAAGGGGAAGAGGAGCTGGAAGAGGGGGAGGATTCGGACTCTGGCTCGCTGCCTGGTAACGGAGAGTCAGCGGTGGACAACCGGGCCCGGTGGAGTTCCAGCCAATACGCAGGAGGAGAGAGAGGACGGAAGGTAAGGGAATCAGAAATATAATCTTATCTATGGTTGCCCTACAATAGGCCCACTGCATCGTCGACAGCATGCGTGAGCGTATGTCCGTGTGATTGCTCCCACCGACGTTCAGTCAGTGTGCGAGTATCTCCAGGCTGTCGAACGCTACAGGTTAATTCATGTTCATTGCAAACACGATTTCGGCTTGTAAATTTAGGCTGCATTTTTAAAAGCAAGTAACATGCCATAGTATTTAATTTTTTTATTTTTATTTAAACTGCTATGTCAAGTTTTGACTCAATTGTATAAGTTACAAGTTACGCTGATTTTATTACCCTGTTGTAACAGGTCTGCATAATTTATTTACAGTTCTCTGGAATTTATGTTTATTTGCAGAACACATGGAAGAATTACAATATCAGCCCTCAGGTAGAGAGGCTCGGTTCAAAAACTAAATGTTTAAGGGTAGGCCACATGTCCACTGACACATATAGATGCGGGGCATGGCGCTGCTTCCCAACAGTGTTTCCTTGATGGGCGCTCTAGTTTTGGTGTCAGGATAAGTGACTGACAGATGCTCAGGAAACCAGTTGACAGTGGAACTCATTCCTGGCTTTATTGCAAGCGTTGCTCAGAAGTTATCCATCTGTCTTCCTTAACAAAACAAAACAAACAAAACAAAACGTGACACACCCTGTCACACACAAAACAGAGCCAGTACCCTCCTGCAAAGGTGAAAATACTTATTGGTTGCACCTAATTGGACATACACATTCAGATCTGGACTAATATGGGGCTCATAGGGAAACTTAATCGTAAAATACAGAGAAGTTTACCACAATGTGTATCCTTGTGCGTTTCTGGTGCGACACCAGGCGGTTGCTTAATCTGTCTTCATTTTAAGTTTTTCAGTGGTAGCGCCAGAATGCATGGCACTGCTTCCATGCACACACAGACAGCACACAGAGAGCCCGATAATGATGTAGGAGTCCTCATAATGATGTAAAATATGCATCTGTAATTAGTGTGGGTGCACTAGCAGCTAGGCAGGCTGACATTGGTAATGAAAACTGTTGTAGATGCTACAGGCCCAGCTCATGGTCTTGATAACCAGATAATGCATGGACACCAACAGAAAATGTAGCATGTAAATACAGAATCTTAGTTTTTCAGTAACAGTTTGCTTTGTGAGTCATAAAAGCATTTTTATCATTACACTATAGTCCCCCAAGGCATCATGGGTAAATAATACCACCCGCTGGCAGAAACAGGACATAAAAATTGACAATCTGAGTTACACTCTAGTTGTAGTTCCAGATCTGTTTTTATTCTTCTTTTGATACATACAGTTAAAAGATTAGGCCTATTAAATTTTATTTTTCATTAAATAATTTAACTCACCATTTGCAGCTAGTGATTCAGTGACTGCTGAGCTTTCTCGCTTGTGTTTTCTGAATTTTTCAGGTACTCCATAGGTTCTCTGTTTTACTAACACCTCATTGTAAATGAACTTCCATTTCTGCTGCAGTAGTGCAACTGCTATTTTCTAGAATTGTGTCAGTCTGATGTAATCATAGAGACCTAAAATTTTTCTTTATTTTTTCATTTCTGTCGTTATTATCGTAATTACCTAATGGAAAATCATCCTTTACCACTGTCATTGGCTTAACTATTTCAGAGCTATGAAACCAGTGCTGTGTTGGGCCAAAAGGGCATATTAATCACCACACATGCTTATCTCTATTCAACTTTACTCAGCCTTTTTGGATGTTATGTTGCTAAACATACATAAACAACATAGAAGGTATTCACAGCAAGAATGTCCTGGGTTGAGATCCGACTGGGGTAGGGCCTTTCTGTGGAGGGTTCTCCCCCAGGTATTCAGGCTTCCTCCCACAGTCCAAAGACATGCAAGGCTGAGGTTTAGGTAACTCTAACTAAATTGCCTGTGGTTGTGAATGTGAATGTGATTGGCTTGTCTCTAAATCTCATCCCTGTGATGAACTGGCACTTGTCCAGCGTGTATCCTGAAGCTTACCCAGTGTCAGCTGAGCTTGTTAAATGATGCTCACAAATAACTTCAAAACTACTTTTTTAAAACTTGTGTTACATTTGTGTGGACATGAAATTATGATGTGCACATATCTGAAAGGTTTGAATTTTGTAAATTTGTAAAAACAGTGCTCACTAATTCAGATTTGTGAATATGTAGTCTGCACCTGATCTTCCGTTTGCCTTACATTCAATCATTGGCATGTTGTGCAACAGATATCCTCATCTGTGCAAAACACAGTGCACTTAGCAGTGAAGAATGGCTGAGTGTTTTTTTTAAAAATGTAGTTATAGTGTATAAAAAGAGAAACCAGAAACTGTGGTGGTCTCCTCTTCACAGAGACGTAGCTCAGTAACAACGTACCGGATGAGGCTTCAGCACTGGACGGGCGGAGCCTGTTCTGGGCCGACAGAACACAAGACTCCAGTAAGACAGTAAGAGAGTGTTCCCACCTGCTTCAAGACAGCCACCATCATCCCTGTGCCTAAAAAGTCTGCAGTGTCTGATCCAAATGACTACTGCCCTGTGGCTCTCACCCCCATCCTGATGAAGTGCTTTGAGAAACTGGTTCTCCAGCACATAAAGAACAACATCTCTGCCAGTCTGGACCCTCACCAGTTTGCATTCAGAACTAACAGATCCACAGATGATGCCATCTCCACTGCTCTCCACTCAGTCTTCACTCATCGTGAGAAAAGCTGGATGACACCACCATCATTGGCCGGATTTCTAACAATGATGAGTTTTCATATTTGGAGGAAATCAACCATCTTGCAAAATGATGTATAGAAAATAACTTCCTGCTCAACGTCAGCAAAACCAAAGAGCTGATAGTTGATTTTAGAAAAAAGGAGGCAAAGACACACAAACCTGTCTACATCAGCGGAGCTGAGGTGGAGCAAGTGAGCAGTTTTAAGTTCCTCGGAATCAACATAACAGAGAATCTGTCATGGACTTCATATATCTCTGCCGTGGTTAAAAAAAGCTCAGAAACGGCTGTACTTCTTAGGGAAACTTAAGAAAGCAAAATTCCCATGCCAAGTTCTCGTTAACTTTTACAAAGGGGCGATTGAAAGTATCCTGACTGGAAACATCACAAATTGGCATGGGATGTGCACGGCCCAGGACAGGAAAACTGTGCAACGAGTGATTAAAACTGCCCAAAACATCATTGGTACCCATCTACTAAGTATCGGTGATATCAGAGAGATGAGGTGCCTGTGTAGAGCAAAAAAGATCTTAAAGGACAACACTCACCCCAGCCACAGCCTGTTCACCCTGCTGCCGTCAGGTAAAAGATACAGAAGTATCTGCTGCCGTACCACCAGACTACGGAGCAGCTTTTTCCCTCAGGCTGTGAGACTGCTTAATGCACCATCTGCACTCCTCCATGTTAAATAATTGTATCTTTTTTTATACAGTCAATTAATCAATCAAGAGGGAACCACATTTTAATTTAATTATACAACTTGTTGTAAAATGACCAATAAACTTCCTTGGATCCTTGTAGAAGAACTTCAGTTCTGCTTTTGATTTTATCAACCAACTTTTTGATAGGATCTTTCACTGGGTTTGGAGCTTTCTGTGACATAGCCAACAGAGGGTATAGGTCAATAACCTCATGCCCTCTTATCCTCAGCACAGGATCTCCTCAAGACTTTGTTGTTGTGCCCTGAGTCTTCTCACTGTACACCAGCCACTTTATCGCAGGGACGCAACCAGAGGGACGGGACATGAGGGCCCACTCGCTACCCAACAGTCGCCCAAACCACCCCGCAACCCACTCAACCCACACCCAGCCCAGCATGGACCCCTCTGCCTGGTGGCACCAGGCAGAGGGGTCCATGCATCCCACACCCTGACACATCCAGACCCAGAGGGACGCAGTGGACCCACCAGCCAGGGGTGCACCCTGGCGCCCCCCTCGACGGGCAACACACCACGAGCAACCGACCCAGGTCCAAACCATGGCAGCCACCAGGACAGCACAGCAGGCCCAAGACTAGAGCTCCCCATGAAATCGAGCCCCAGTGGTGACCCACCAGACCCCCCCCAGGGACCCACCCAGACCACCCACCCCAGGTCCCTGGGGCCCACCACACCAGGAACCCATTGACACCACAGGGAGGGAGGTTTGGCCTCCAAGCCAGAGAGGGCAAGGTGGTGCATTAAAATTTGGAGGACAGGTAAGAGGCGTAAGAGGGCAGCAGGGTGGTCACAGCACTATGCAGTGCTGCAGCTGATCCTGCTACAAAGCCCTCCATCAGCCCCAATCTGTTCCCAAGGTGTGAGTCAATGTAATGCATTTAAACTGGGGGCCAGATGAGATATAGTGGGTGGGACAGAGGACTGCAGCGCACTACTGCACTGAAGCTGACATGCCCCAGCCCTGCAGCTACCTGGCCTCGAGAGCCCTGATTGTAAAATGCCCAGATGTACTTAAAATGAGCTAATTACATAACAACGCGTGGTGTGTGTAATGAGGCCGAGCAAGTGCAGGTGCAGTCCATCCAGCAAGAGGGACCAAGGAAGGAGGGCCGTGATGCCAACAGGTCCCCACCGCAGCAAAACCCCAGGGCCCCACAGGCGCAGGCCCACGTGGGCCCCAAAAGAAGTCCAGTAGGCTCACACCAAAACCCTATTCCCCAAAGAACCCCAGCGGGAAAACCGAGGAGCACCACAAGACACAAGAGCTGCAAGCCAGCAGCGACCCCCAAGTCCGGATGCAGCAGAGACAGAGAAGACACACCCGGCAACACCACCGCAAGCTGGTTCTCACCTCCAGCCCCACAGCCACATGAGGTCCTGCCAGGCCAGATCTACAACCCCCACCAACCCTGCCCAGGCTCAAGTGCCAGCACTCATGCTGGCAGGCCCAGCAGTGCAGAACTGGAGCCCACTGCGAAGAGCCCCCCAGCCCCCCATGCCAGACCCCGAGGCTGCAGAGGGTCCCAGCCCCCCCTGGAGGAAGGGAGAGGGTGGAGGAGGAGGGAAGGGGGGGAGGAGATGGAGGGGGGGCAGATAGGAGGAGAGGGGACAGAGGAGTGAGGGAGGAGCCCACCTGCCCCAACCCCAGGGCCAGCCCCAGCCCACCCAGGGGAACCAGTCACCACCCCCACGGACCCAGGGCCCACATGCATGCCCAGCAGCCTCAGAGCCTGCAGGGCACGCCAGCCCAACACACACGCCCCTAAGGAGAGGTCGCCCAACCAAACAGCCCCCTGGAGCCAGGAACCAACTAGGGAGACCACAAGGAAAAGAACCCCTCCTGTATATGCTTGTGATCATGCTCCTGGAGTCCAGGGAACCACCATAAATTTCCTTTATAAGAAGAATGATAGCAGCATTAGTGACACACTGAGGGAACATTACATTGGCAGAGATAATATCATTATTTTCATGAGCGGTTGCAGAGGCATACACTAACGACATGCGCAGAATTCAATCATAAATTTAGATTTAGTGATTTGATGAATGGTGAGCATTTCTGAGAAGTATGTTAATCAATCTTTTCAGTCAGCAGATGTTTTCTCTATTGATATGTGTTCTATGAGAAGGTACAACCAATGGTTAATGTTGAGGGCGCGCTTATCTTTCCAGTTGACTAAAATTGTTTTCTTGGTGATGGCGAGAGCTGTGAGTATGGATTCAGATTGATTGTTTGGAACATCAGTTACGGTTGAGTTGCCAATTATGCAAAGGTTGGGAGATAGCGGGGTCCTGCAGTCCAAGATTGATGAGAGTTTTCATGTGATCGTTGACCAGAAGTGGTTTACAGGTGAGCAAAGCCACAGGGCATGGAAATAGGTATCTTCAGTGTTCTGAGTGCACTGAGTGCATATGTCAGAGTGAGAGAAGCCCATTCTATACATCTTGTGTTGAATGGTGTGTGTTTTGTGAAGAGCTTTGAATTGGATAAATTGTAGATTGGTATTTTTTGTCATCTTGAACATGTTTTTGCAAATCTGGGTCAAGAAGTTTATATCAAGAGACAGAGATAAGTCTGTTTCCCATTTTGAAACTGGTAGATGTATAAAATTGATGCTTGAGAGTAAACTATATATCTTAGAGTGATTTTTTTTATTTTTTGGAAACAGCGTTGTGATATGTTTGACAAAATCTGGTGGTTGTAAAATCCTCTGAAGCATTGATATTCACTTCCTAATTGTCTTAATTACATGTAGATACTGAAGGAAGTTTCCATTTCTTAATTAAAATTTCTTGACTATGTTTGTATGAAGTTAGTATGTTCTCATGGTAAAGGTGATGGAGGCGGGTAATTCCTCTCTGCTCCCATGTACTGAAATGAAGAGGTTTTTTGTTATTCTTGAAGTTGGGGTTGTGCCAGATTGGGGAGAACATACAGGGTTCCAGTTGTGTGTCCGTAATCTCTATAGTTTTCCACCAGGCGGTCGAGGTGGCCGCAATTAATGGGTTTTTGTAGCAGTTTGAGTGTAACAGTGATAAAAGGGAGATTAGATAGTTTAATATTGTAATAATCTAACTGCTCTAGTTCAATCCAGGGATTATAGTCGTTTGGATGCAACCATCTGGTGAGGTACTGTAAGTGGTTAGTTTAGTAATAATTCATGAAGTTGGGAGCATCCAAACCCCCTTCAGATTTCTTTTTCTGGAGTGTAGATAGACTGATTTGGGGTTTTTTGTTCTTAGAGTAGAATTTTGTAATAGCAGAATCTAATGTTTGGAGACCTTTTTTGTGGGTTTGAATGGGATCATGGTGAAAAGGTAGTTAATTCGGGGTAGGATTTTCATTTTAACAGCTGCAATACGCCCTAGAAGGGGGATAGGAAGGTAGTTTCAACGCCTCAGGGTGCCACAGATTTTGTCCAGAAGCAGGCTGAAATTCAGGTGGACTAACTCCGATAGTTTTGGTGAAATATTTATGCCTAGATATTTAATGTTTCCTGTGGGGAGAGAGTAGTGTGAGTTAGTAGTGTGTGGGTAAAACCCTGAAATTCATTATTGACTTCCAGGATCCTCAATTAAATTTTTGGCTCACCTGCCAGTGGCAGGTAAACTGAGAAACCATACTAGCCAAAAAATCCTTTTTATTCCACCATAAAATTGCATCATGTATTGTTCAACTAAAAATAATTACCTCAAGTTTTTATTATGCTGACTCCTCTTTTAAGCATCACTTTATTATTGTTGTGCTATTACTTCACTCTGTTATAGTATCTTTGTACATTGTTGTACTATGAACTCGCTGTCCTAAGACGAAATGAGGACCTTCTTTTCCTCTTCACCACTAGTCACAGACACTCTTTCTGTACTCTGTTGTTGATGGACATCATCATTGGTCCCTGATAACCAAATTACTTATTTGCTACAATATAGGCTTAGTCTTTTTTGTCAATGCATTGAGTGTATCTTCTGTTATAATTTTATCATCTGCTATCTGATACATAGGCATCTGATAGGCATACATGGTCTTGTTCTTCTCCAGCAAAGCCTATGTTAATCGCAGACACCCACAGTTGTCTGAGCTCGTGATGGTGGACCTCTGCAGAGTTTCAGATTCATTGCTCAAATGACTCATGGAGTCAAAGATGAACACACAGAACCAAAGCACCACAGCTTTCTTGGCAGTCACTTAGTATTTCCTGGCCTTAGACTGCTGCACTTGGTTGACACCTTGGACATTAAGAGATCTTGTCTTATCTGATTTCTTTTACTTGTTTATTGAATTGGGGAAGGGCGTATTAATCAAAATATCAGTTTCACACATCAGCGTAAATTCGCTGAAATTAACACATCTGGTAAATTTCATTCATAGTCCCGAGGCAGGTATTCACATAAACACAAAGAGATTTCATAAGTACAAAAAAGAAATTGCAGACATCATTACATTAAACATTTACAGATAGTAGAAAGTTTGGGATGTAAAGTGAGCCTGTAGCCCCTGGCAACAAGTATCATTGGAAAAAACAGTTGTTGTGGTTTGTTGGTACAAAACATTTTTTAGGCAGTGTTTGAGGTGTTTTTAAATTTTTATTTATTTATTTATTTTTTTAATGTTAAATAGCTGTTTCAGCCTCTAATGTGTACTGACAACTCATTCCCAAAATGTGCGGCTCATACAGACAGCACCATCTGACTGAATTTAGCCCTACATTTAGGTGTAAAACAGTCTCCTCTAGATTTTACTCTGGTGTTTTTCACATTGTTTTTTTTTAGGGGGGAGCTCATTTAGAATTTTAAAAACAACACAGACATTCATGAGAATTTGATAACTGTACAAACTGAATTATTTATGATATTGCAGTGATGGAAAAAGGTTTTCTGCCCAGAATTTTGACAATATTCTTGGAGACGGACCTGAGAGATGGTTTAAACATACTTGCTGTTGTGTGTGACCAGGATGGAAAGCAGCAAGGTATGTGTGAAAAATTAATTAATGCTCTAGCTGACTATGAAATAAGAAATAGTCTTATATGATGAAATTAAATAGATTTTAGTTAACAATGTATTTTTTTCTAATCTGTTCTCTGAATGTAAGATTTGCATCGAAGAGCATACCAAAGGACTTAAATTAAACTGTCTGATCTGAAATAGCTTAAAACAAATGAGTTAGTTCAGTGAGCCAATCTGCCATTTTAAAATGTGATGAATCATTCTTTGCCATGGACATATTAAACACATGAACTTTACAGGAATTTGTAGCCACATGTTGAAGAGTGCCATGGGATACTATTGATAGATCCCGATTGTTTTTTTGGCTGGTGAGTAAAGCAAATATGGCAATCCGGCACATTTTACCAGCGTTTGCCTGGTAAACTGTGCTACTTTTGGTCCCTACTTACAACATTTGTCTCCTTACAAAGCAGGATTACAAAGGTAGCCTAGGAGATTGATTCAGGCACCCACTAATAATAAACAAAATTTAATGTAATTGTCCAAAATTGCTTTGTAGAGTACCTCCGTATAAGAAAAACTGGGTTTGTCTTGGTTGGCTAACAAATCACCCTCCTCTTTTTAGAACACAAGGCTCATAATCATTGTTGTTTTCAAGTCACTTCTGCAAATTGCAATGATCCATTTGCTTCTCTTTAGCTTTCAGCAGTCTGTAAAAAGATCTGACTTCTTGTACGTATGTGCGAGGTCTACTGCATGACAGTGCTTTCTAGTTTTAGATGAGGTTTTTGTGTTTGTACTGCATTCAAGTTAACGTATATGTTAAGTTAAAACAGATGCTTCTAGAAATGGGCATTCTGTAGCAAGTGCCAAATTAAGAGCTGCTTTGTTTGACAAGCTGAAATGCTGACAGCCCAGTGGGTAATGTGGTCATCAAGAGTTACATTAGTCTTAGCTGGTCGAATCATGGAACTACACACACATAAAATGGTAAATGGACTGTACTTATCCAAATGATCCTTTACCGGCATTTGGCAGTAGGAGGCTGTTAATTTTGAACCCTGTTGACGTTTGATCATGTTCAATAATGAGAAACATTCAGTACACCTGAGACTCCCAAAAGTTTCACAAGGAAAGGATTTCCCCAACTCACTGGGTCAGGATCTTCTTCTTATGGTGCTGCATTGAGGGAATTTAAATCTTTAGATTATGTGATTGAAAATTGAAAATTGAAAAGGTTAAAGGTAATAATTTCCTGAAAGATTAATTCATTTAAGTAAACAATTTTAACAACTTGTTTGAACTCAACAGGAAAACGCAGCAGTGTAGCTGTGATGGCATGAGCCTGTCACAGAAATCACGTTAACCCTCTGCACTGTGTATATCAAATAAATTAAGCACAAAAATCACCAACAAGAAAGATAAACAGAGTAAATTAAATATGCCACTATCACTGTTTACAACATAAATAGTCTTAGAGTCAGTCTTACATTAATTCTCAACAGAGATGTTCGTATGTTCAAAATAGTATTTCTGTCCTTAACCAGACTAGATTCTGTGATTTCAGTCTTGTCTATGTTGACTTGGTGTTAATTTTTATTTACTTTTTTTGCATCAACCAATCTCAGCATTTACAACAATGCGTCATACTTTGCCATGGGGTCAACCACATCTACTACAAAGTTAAAAGTTTCTGGGCTTCTATTGCTCAGAGTTCTTGAAGAATGTTCTTAAATCACTCCTAAGATAGAACTCCTTGTTAAAATTTTTTAGGCTAAATTAGGAGCTCTCTGAGGGAACTCTAAGAATCTTTATGAATACAGGCCCAGGTCACCTTGTTGCAGGTTGATTTAAGGTGTGCTTGTAAATGTTCTGCTTGTGCTCTTAAAATTTTAAGTAAGGGGCTACAGTGCTCCTGGTAAAAAAACTTGTTCGTAGCCCTGCATAATAATAGCTTTTTCAACCTTTCTAAAATGCAAGAGGGATGCAATATGACAGAACCTAGAACAACAACTTATCAAGCTTCAGAAACAATTCGATAGTAATCCTTCAGATGAATTAAGACCTAAAATTGACATCACATCTGCTGCCCTCGATACTTTTACGAAACATGGGGTCCATTTATTTATTTGGCTAGCTAGTTAGCTAGATAAATAGGCTTATTAGACAGATAGATAGGCTTATTAGACAGACCTTTCTCATGTGAGGAAGTTATAGGTGCTGTTAATGACATGCAAAACAGCAGGCCCCCTGGGCCCAATGGCCAGACTACTGATTTGACCTTGTGAGCAACTTTATGAAATGGATTTCTCTTTTTACACAACTCCCCTCGAGCATCAGTTTTAACAGTGTTTGGAAGCCATCTACATTTTTGGTCAGGTGTGGCACTTGTCAGGGATTTCTAATCTACCTGCTTTCATTTGCATTCGCCACAGAGACTTTGGCAGAGGCCTTGCAGGGTGATCCTCTGGTGACTGGAATTGAAGTAGGTCCCCATAAGCATATAATTTACCATTAATATTATTTTTAAGAAACCCAGAAGTTTCCTACACTAGAGTCATTGAGATCATTAAAACCTTTGGCTGGTTTTCAGGCCAGAAAAGTAATTACACTAAGTCAGAGGCCATGCCCCTAACACCTAATACCCTTTGGACATCAGCCAGTCCTGCCCCTTTTCAATGGTTCCCCACTGAGTTTGTCTGTCTGGGCATTTATATTATTCCACCCCTAACTGGTCTATATAAAGCCAATTTTTTGTCTTGCCTAGGCAAGTATCTTTGGAAATGCCCCCAGGTTTACATGGCTCAACTTAGAGGCAGCACCTCTCAGGGACTTTAGAAATATGGAAAAATATTAGGAAGATAGAGGTTCAGAGGTTCACCTTTGGCCCAATTTATTGAAATCCAGACTTTTCATCCAGTTATTTGATTTCAGCATTCAGCACAATCTCGCTTTGCTTACAAGTTAGTGTCAAATAAAAAGATTGTGGTGTTATTGTATTTAAATTAAATAGTTATATCATGTTGTTTTAACTTGCTGCAGTCATTCCCTAACAGCAGAAACAATAAGTGCAGTCAAGAGAAACCAGAAGGGAGAAGCAATATGACGAAACAATCCTAATATGATATGTTCGGTTTTTGAACATTGCAACCAAAGTAACAAAACTCTACTCGAAAAAAATGGAGCCCTACAGGGTAACAAAACCTAAAAAAGTAAATAAATAATAGTAAATTATAGCCAGTAGATAGTTGTAGATCCTTTAAAACCTTTAAAGTGGAAAACTTATAAATGTTATTTGCACTGTCAGTTATTGAAAATCAACCAATTCCTCTATGTTGTCATCCATGTCATCATGTCTCTACTTACAAAGAAAGGGGAAGGGTAAGAAATCCTGCACAGACATACTGTGTAACCAATTAGAGAACAGCAAGTCTTTGGAGTCAATAAAACCACTTGTTCAAAATAAAGATGTGCTGTAGAAGCCAGCACCCAAGGAGTCATATAACTGCAGCTTATAGAATGTGCACCTTAATATAATACTCAAATAGATTTTGTATCGTCAATCAAACACGTGTGAGACACAGACACACTGTGCATGTACACAGGAGGCACAGCAGTGTCAATTCATTGATTGTTTAAACATCCTGACAAGCAGACAGAATCACTTAGGTTCTATTGTTAATCAATGTTGTGTATTCTAACATCTAAATGTCACAAATACAATTAAGTTTATATAGTGAAACTGTTAAAAGTTAAGCAATGGTCCTCCAGGAAAATCTTAAACTTTATCCAAGTATGTATCAAAAAACCCAGGTGACCGTTACATATGAAAGTACCACTAAAGTATAACAGAGAAGTGAAACCTTAGGCAAAATGCCTGTGAAGAGAAAAAAATGCATTTTTGCAACATATTTTATTTTTAAGTGTAATATTATGTTTGTAAATAAATTTAAAAAAAAGTGACAGAGTAGAGTAAATACACAGACTCTGGACTTTTTGGATGAATTGATGATATATTTACCATAACTCTAGCCGCTGAAGTGCTTCATCTCACCCTTCTTTAGGTCACTTAATTTGCAATAGAGAAGCATTCAAATAATTTCTTTTGATTTTTGACTCTAAATTCTCCTTAATATAGTATCAGCTTAAGGTTTAACAGTTCATAGAGATGTAATAACATCATAACTCAGGCATTGTTGAAGGTTAGGTTTAAGTCATGTGATGAATGAGTATCAACCAAAAGGGCCAAAGTAAAACAGGAACTTTTAAGTTTCTGTTCCATAAGGAAGAAAAGTACACCCATATTTGTATGAAGGCATATATTTTCAAATGTGTAGCTATAACATAATACATTTACTTTACATAACTTTACAATATGTCATGCAGTTAAGCCAATTTTTCACACTTTATTTTGCAATGGGTTTGGGGAGTTTCTAATCTTTTCATTTGCATTCATCTCTTTCTCTAATTTCTCTATATTTTCAGCTTTTTTCAACTAAGACTGCAGTGATTAATATTTCACTAACTCGTTAACTGCTTTTATCATATACACTTTGATTAAAAAAAAGTCACATAATATTTCCTGAATTACTTTAACTTCAACTGACATACAGCTTACAAAAATCTGCATTTTAAAGCACTATAACTTGTTCACATCTATTATTCATGAATACATGATTAAACACTAAATTTTTTTTTTTTTGTTTTCACACCATATACATTTCTTGCCATTATTTTTACACAATTTACCTTTCCTGCCATTACTCTTATAAATTTTCGAAGTTTATAAGCGTAAACTGCAAACAAAATAAAGAAGAAATTGAGAAAACACAAAGCAACTGAAAATGTACAAACTAAAAATACTGGTAAACAGATGTTGAGAACAGATTGAAATTAAAAAAACAACTTGTTTAAAGTACTACATTATCACAGTATTGCTAGTGTCTTATTTGTCATTTAGATTAGTTTCCTGCAATAATGCTATGTGTACTCCTTCTTTTTTAAGATAACTCAAGACTTTTCTCCATTTAACAGGTGTATGAACCCCGTTTACATTCCAGCTGCATAACTTTAGCATAGACACAGTATATTACGTACAGCATTCCCTGAGCATATTTTCCATCTATACATAATAAATTATTACAGTGGAAGAGCAGTCCAGGAAGAACCAACACAGAACTACCATACAAATAACAGAGTTAAATTAATAAAATAAATGTGCTTAAGGCGCATCATGCCCAACACTGGCAAAAGTCTGGAAACACTGTTCTCCTGATCTGGAGTTGCTCGAGTGACAAGGCTCTCTAACGATAAAAAAGAACTATGTACTCCAGGCACATAGCAGCTTTACCTTTCAAATCTGACCTACAAATAGTTAATGTAAAGAGAGAAGAAAAAAGGCACTGTTAGGAGCATGGTCCACAATTACTCAAAATCAAGTGGAAGTCCTCGTAAGTCCACCTGTATGCAGAAAAAGAACTTGAGTCAGTCCCACACTAACACATAATGGACTACAGGCGGCTTTTCATTGTATCACAACATTTGCACTTCTGGAGGACAGCAGCTTAAAAGTTCAGAAAGACTATCACTAAGGCATTCCCATGTTTCAGCGCTTGACCTTTTCTCCTTATCTCCCCATTTCCATGACGCATTCATGATTCACTGCTTGTCCTGGTAGTTATTGAGCCTCACCAACACTGCGAGGAGGGGGAATCCTGTGCCAGTGTGGTATCTTCTAGTAGTGCTGTGAAGGTGTTGATGAAGAAATCTCCGTTGACACTGACTTGATTGCATTTAAAGAAGTTTATTACAAAGAAGCACAGTATCAATCAGGCATCGTGGTTTGCCTTGGTTGCCTGGGTTCACTTTTATAGGCCTGGTGGAGATATCACCATTACACCAGGGATGCAACTCCACACAGATGCAACCCCTCAACTGTCATACATTCCACGAGAAGAAATAGAAAGTTTTCTATTCCCCAAAAACAGAACATTTTCCCTACAAAACAGAATGAAGTTGTAAATTAAATTTCAAGGTCATATTAAGTTGAAGCAACGACAAAGAGGATGCTTCAAACCATATAAGGGCATAGCGAGAGATACAAATGGAGAGGAAGTACAAAACCATGTAGGCCTTAGCACAATATACCACACCAGCACAGGAGGCGCCCCCTCTATCTTTAGTTGGCCCAACTTTGTTTCAATGTTAAAAGTTTTAGGGAACCAGATCCCAAAAACTCCATTGGGTTGGCGCCTCCAGCCCCCTCAGGGAGTCCGTGGATACAAATGTTTTTCCCTCTCTCTTGGTTCTCCAAATCATCAGTACGCTCACTAAGGTCCATCACCTGTTTTTCCAATAATTTCAGCTTGCTGTGGACAGGCTCCATAACGTCCTCCAAAGCCGAAGCCCTCATCTTAGTCTCTGCTTTTCATAACTGTCCAGCTTTCATGGTGCTCTTGTAAAAACTGGTAAAGCAGCCTCAGCTTTTCATCAATGACTTTGGTAATATTAGCCATAATCTCAATAATTGTCTTGCGAAGTGCTGACTAAAATTAGCTAGTGTTCTTTAGTGCTAGCTCCTGCCTCAGCCTCGCTGGTCTGCTGGCTAGGATCATCTGCAGTGTTGAGACCTGGGCTTTCCTACCTACCTAGTGTCAGACTGCTTGAAAAAGTGGTTGTTGATGCTCATTGTAAACTGTGAATTTAATTAGAGTTTGTGGTGTAATGTATTCTGTAGAGTTTGATGTAAAAATCTGCAAATTAGCAGGCCAGCTCTCCTACACACAGCCTCACTTCAAGCTGCCATCTTCATACTTAAATATGAAGTTGCAGCTGTAGGAAATGTTCTGTTTGCGTTAGCAGTAACCTAGCACTGGTCTCTACAGAATAGAGAGTGTTTTTCATTTAGAAAAGCTGGTTTTACAAAGGGTACTACCCGTTAGGAGTTTATTAGTCTGGAGGGGGAAAAACAGCATGAAGATAATCACATTTTATTTTCACTCTTTCACAAGCTAGTCACACAGGTCCAGATATACAGCAGTTGTTCGTTCATTATAGGGAGAAATCCCAGGGGCGCCCCTTATCAAAGGAGCACCTAGCTCACTGGTTGTGCGATGCCATCACATGTACATATTGTGCTGCGGGAGTAGTGCCTCCAACTGATATTCATGCACAATCTACCAGAACCTTGTCTTCTTCCACAGCTTTCCTCAAGGCAATGACAGTTGATGACATTTGTACAGCGGCAATGTGGTCTTCACCGTGTTCTTTCATGTGCCTCTACTTAGGAGATGCATATGTGTCCTTGCTGGCTCATTCAGTCCTGCATGTGCTTAATAGTCAGTCTGACATTTATTCTCTGGGCACAAAGTGCATTCTCATTCACCACCACGTGGTAAATTATGCCTTGTGCGCTCAAAGTGCATAACAGTCTCCATTATCTTGAATCTTAATGGTTTACTGCTCTCCTTTGGGCGTCGAATGTGACGGACATACCTTATAGTGAACTGATGTGTTTAAATTCTTTGGGCTCTGGTGTTCAGAGGGGCATTGTTCACATCAGCTTTGCCCTTATCCCAATGGAGACAGCTTTTAGAGGGCATAATGCTCTATATGGAATAGAACGTTGGTTATGCTTTGTAACCCCAGATTCTATGCCCTCTAAGCTGCAGGCCTCTCTGTCACACCGTCATCAGCTGATGAATAAGCTGGTCTTTATATGGGAACAGAGCTTAGGTCCTAACAGTGTTTTATACTGTCCAGGTGGACCTAAGAGGGCACAGTGGTGGGAATAAAATTTTCTTCATGACTGTGCATGCGCAAGGGATAAGCCCCCAATAGCTACAGCTCTCAGAGGGCTATGCCCATACTCATAAAATCTCAAGTTATGATGCGTAACCATTGTTCTTAATGGCATGGATTCAGCAAACTGTTGAAAACATCCCTAAGCATCTCTCACAGATGCAAATCCACCACATCCAAAAGGTGCTGTGATGGATTTGCAGCTGAGTTTATTAAACTTACTGCCTTGTTGATGGACAGAGCTTAATAGTGATGCAGCTTGATGCTTTGTGGTAAGTTACCCTGACTGTTACCCTGCTGAAAGTAACCATCAATGATGGTTAGACCGGCCATAAGGGGACACATGTAACATACTCAGGAAGGCTGTGGCCTTTAAACCATACTCACCTGGTGTAATCTTAATGTTGCCAGTGTGCACATTTAGCAAGCTGCTGATCAGCATAATATGAACACAGAAATAGCATGTAACAATGGTTGACTGTTTGTGTTGCAGGACAACAGTGAGGACTCCCATCGTATCTCTCCCAGCCCTGTGGTCCATGTCAGGGGTCTGTGTGAGGCTGTGGTGGAAGCAGACCTGATAGATGCTCTCGAGAAATTTGGACCCATATGGTGAGACAGCCATCACTGCACGCGTGTGCGTGTGTACATGTGTGCATGTCCATGTGTATAACTTCAGCTATTTTCAGAGAAACAATTAGGGATATAAGCTGTGTCCTTAATAATGTACAACAGCTGGTTTTTGGGTCAGTGGTAGAGTTAGTTGTCAGGAAATTTGTGTAGGTCCATATAATACCCTTATAATTTTAGCAAATGTGTATGTGTTTAGGTGTGTGTCTGTGTTGTGTGTTTCTATGTGTTTTCACATCAGTAAAGCTGATGTCATCTAGGTTCCGGGGAATAAACATCACCAAGGGTCTTTTTATTGATATCATACATCTCTGAACTGGTTTAAAACAAAAAGCTCACAAACAACTCCTTTTCTTTTTTTAAAAAAAATTGTAATTTATTATCTTTTCATCAAACAACAACAACAACAAAACAAAACAAACAAAAAAAAACAACAACAACAACACAGTCCAGCACAGCACAGCGTATACACCTTACTATAGGCAATTGCAGAGTCCAAGTCAATGCATTTCCAGTTCAATATGTGTAAGTGGCATTAAGTTTCTACACAGTATGCTCTTTGAATAGAAAATGCGAGCCTCCTTTGCAGAGTATCTCGGCAATGTTCTGAGGCAGGTAATCCAGTAAAGGTTGCCATGTTTTATAGAAAACATTGGAGTTACCCTTAGCAAGGGCACTGAGACGTTCCATTGGAAAAATTTTAAAGGTCTCTGTGTACCACTGCGTGACAGACGGAGGATGTACTTGAATCCATTGAAGTAGTATGCACCTTCTTGCCACATGTAGAAGTTTACACAATACCATCATCTGACCAGGTGACACAACTGGCCTCACAGAGTGGCCAAACAAAAACAACATGGAGTCAACAGGAATTGGTTGATAAAAAAAAGAGCGGAGCTCTGTAGCCACATTTCTCCAAAATCTTTGTATAAGTGGGCATTGCCAGACACAGTGGTAATACGTGC
>JAPZDZ010000003.1:497872-508489 GCA_029783805.1 Acanthurus tennentii
GTCTAGTTGGGACGGGATCTAGGAGACAGGTGGATGGTTTGGAAGAAGAAATTGTAGTAGTTAATTGTGGAAGGTCAGTGGGAGAAAAGCAGCTTAAATGTACTTCTCCTTGCACACCTACTTTTGAGATTTCCAAATTAGGGAATAAATCGATGCCAGTGGAGGGCATAAGGTGAAAGATTTTGTCTCTTATAAACGTGATTTTATCACTAAAGAAGCTCAGAAAGTGATTACTGTTGAGTGATAAAGGAATACATGGTTCAATAGAGTTATGATTCTTTGTCAGCCTGGCTACAGTGCTGAAAAGAGACCTGGGGTTGTCCTTGTTAACCTCTATTTATGTTGAATAATAGGCTGCTCTAGCAGTGCAAAGGGCATTCTTATATGTTTTAAGGCTATCTTGCCAGGCTAATTGGAATTCTTCCCATTTTTCCCAATGCCTGCTTTAACTTTGGTTTTTCAGTGTTATATCATGGAGCTAGTTTCTTTTGTTTTATTTGCTTTCTTTTCAGAGGAACAATGGAATCATATGCAAGGAGCTTGCAGTACTATCAACCAGATGATCAATTTGGGAGGAATTGAAAGAAGCGTAGGAGTCATCATTAGCATTAAGGTGTGACACTGAATTTAGGGCCAGAGGAATCGTTTCCTTAAATTTAGTTACAGCACTTTCAGATAGGCATCTTGCGTAATAATTTTTGACGACTGGTATGTAATCCATTAACAAGAATTCAAATGTTATTAAGAAATGGTCCGACAGAACAGGACTCTGTGGATATACTGTTGGGTGTTCAATTTCAATGCCTTAAGTCAGAACAAGGTCAAGGGTGTGATTGAGACAGTGTGTGGATTTGTTTGCAATCTGACTGAAGCCAATTGAGTCCCATAATGATATAAAGGCAATTCTAAGGCTGTCACTATCAACGTCCAAATGAGTATTAAAATCTCCTGCAATAATAACCTTGTCTGTTTTAAGGACTAAACTTGGTAAAAACTCAGAGAACTCAATTAAAAATTCTGAATATGGGCCAGGAGCACGGTACACAACAACAAATAGGATAGGCTGTAACGTTTTCCAATTCAGGTGTAAAAGAGTAAGGACTCTTTCTATATATGGTAATAATATTAAGAATCACTTTAACAAAATAAGAACTGGAAAGTAATATATACTAAGAAGTGTGCAATTTCATTGCAAAAAAATGCATTATTGTTGCAGTGCAAATGTAAGCAAAATGTCGTAAAACTCCAAAATGAAAATAGATAAAGTAGCTAGATAAAATTAACAGTTAAATAGAATAATTAGTTTGCTGTGTAAATTAACTGATGATACCTTCCTTTTATTTCTATTATCCTTTGTCGCTTCAATCAGTTAGTTTTGTGAATTAATTTTTAATGTTTATAGCCTGCCATGCTCTCTCTCTTCATTGCTGTGTGCAGTGATGCAGCTAAAAATACATGTGCACTGATTCAGATGAAAAAATACAAATTTAAATTGGGGTCTTCTTAAAGTGATGACTCACACACCATTGATTTTTCGGAGGCAGCCCTACTCCATCAATATAAGGTTTGATTGCACCTACTATACAAGGGCTGATAGATGCAGTAATAAGGGGAAAAGGAAAGACAATCCTCAGATGGAATGCAGTGGGATCATAGCTGTTGTAAATAATTCACTTTAAGTGATTGTAGCCCTGACATAACAAGAATCAAGTAATTGGATTTACATTAAATCAGACAGCTAATGTTATATGATGTTATTCAGTAATTTACAAAAACTAAACTCTTAGTTAATGACAAAATTAAAACAGAAATTTGTGCAATTTTAAAGTATTAGTGTGCTAATGATAAAACAAATATAGTGTGACATCCCTAATCTAAATCTCCTGATGACACTTAATGTACATTCAAACAAGTACAAGGATTTAGCTTTAACACAATATAGATCTCTGGATTTTGACCGGTATAATTTTTTTAATTAAAAATTATTGGAATGCATCAGAGTCATGTTTAAAAGATGGCCAAGCAATGCTCCAGCTTTAATATAAACAGTGATGATGTCTGTATCTATGCATGGTCCTGTAGATCAGGAGGTAGGGAAGGTTGTGTAACCGAAAGATCAGTGGTTTGATTCCTGGCTCCTCCAGCCTTCATGTTGAAGTATCCTCGGAGAAGATAGTGAACCCCTAACTTTCAGAGAACATGAATTACAATACATATTAAATTCTAGGTATCTTTACAGTTATAGTAAGTAGGGCTGCAGCTATGGATTACTTTAGTAATCAATTAATCTATCGGTTATTTTCACGATTAATTGAGTAATAAGTTCTCATCTCAGAGCCCAAATGGGCGTCTGCCAGCAAGTTCTGCAACAAACAGCATCCAACAGAACACTAATGATGTAAAAACAGCCATGCTGCACATCAAATTAAGCAGGACAAACTCAGCTACAAGCTTATATAAACCATGTTACGTAAATCATACAACTCCAACACCAAGCAAATTAATAACCACATATCAAAAACTCACTAGAGCATTGTCTTTATGACATCTCGATAATGTGCGTGTGGTTGTACCTTAGCTCTGAGTGGAGCTGAAAAACACCATATGAAAGCGCTGTATTTGACTGTCCTCTCAATCATTTACAAAAAACCCAAACAAACCAACAAACAAAAAAAAAACAACAAAGTCAGCTGAGCATCCATAAACCTCAATTAAATAAACAACCAAAATACAGCAGATAAAAAACACTGATTAATGATACAGACATGAGGTCTGTTGCCAGCCATTATGATCTGTGTACTCAATTGCATAGGCCAAAAAGTCAGGTCTGGTGATTGGTGACCAGTGAAAGGCTCCCTGAATCTCAGATTTGGGTGCTGTGCAACAGAAACAACCATGCGGGCTAAACACAGTGCATGGTATAGTTCCACTGGATTAAACAAAGCATCGGGCCAAAAAATTGCTTACTGGATTTTTAAAAATATCGATTTAATGGATTTACTCGAACATTAATTTCTGCCCTAACAGTAAGTAGTAGTAAGTTGAAGTGAAAAATTTAAAAACTGGTGTGAACTGATATGATTGCCCTGTTTTTCCACATTTCCCACCAGTAGTTAGGCTTCAGACCATAAAGACACTGGTGAAGAGTAGGGGTTCCCAAATTTTTCAGTGACAAAAAACTTATTTCAAACAGTAAGCTTAACTGTAACTGCAGCGCTTCATTTGACAGCATTATTAATATATGATAATGATCATCAAATTCATGACATATTTTGTATTATATTTTATATGGCTTGTGGATTGATTGTACAATGTCTTCACCTCCAGCAGGGCTTATTGGTGAAAGGTCTTTTTTTAGCCAATTATAAGCTGAAACTCTGAACATAACCTGGTCTAGAGCAGGTTTCCAGCATAAGTTACGAAGGTGATCTTGCCAAGTCAAAAGAAAGCTGCCCTCAGAATACAGATAACACTGGCTTTGGACTCAACGCACCTTGTGAACACAGTACTCTCACTTTGTAGTACACCCCTTTACATATCTTAGCCCAACAATCACACCTGTTTTCGCAAGACACTTACCGTAACTGAGGCTTGCATAGCAGCCCCCACTTTAACAATCATAGATCTAGAGCAAAAAAAAAAAAAATCATAACAACTACAAATTAGCATTAAATTTGCCCAGGATAGATAAAGTGCAGAGGTTATGATTAGCAATTTATTAGGTAACATTGTGACCCTTTACCCCACACACCACCTTCTGGACAGACAGACAGACTTTGTCATCGTATACATCGTATAATGTTAGCATTCAGTGAGCTGACTGAAAGAAAATTCTGGTCACTTTAAAGGTTTCAATAATTGGAACCTTTTTGATATATATAAAATTACTTATTTTAACACCACCCTGAAGACAAACTCATGTTTAACTGTGAAGGGGTCCTGTGGAGTTTTCCTACCAATAAATGAAATTAATATTCAAGTTCAGTGTTTCTCAACGAAACACAATGTGTTTATCCTTAAAATTTGTGAGATATGTTAGCTTTGTGTCCTTCATTATAAAACATATTAATTAATTGTTCTAAGTCTAGTATTGTTTACTTCCATGTTTACCAGTTTGCAGTCTTCTTCCTCCCTGCTTTTTTTGGCGAATTGCTACGTATCTTGGCATGTCGCCACCTGTTTATAACTTAAATAGTGTAATGCTAGTGGGAGGACTGTGTATTGCACTGCACAGTCGTGAATGCATGGGTTTGCATTAGATAAACAAGCAAAGGACCCAAGCATAAACAGCTCCATACCTCCAGAAGAGGTCTGAAACTCCACAGGGAACCTTAATAGAAACTGCCTGTCGTGGGTTATATAATAAACATTAAGGCAGTATTACTGAACCATACAGTTTCTAAACAGTTTTTTCAAAACGATTCATGAAATGATTGATAGTATTGTGAGCTGTTTCCAACAATGTTATATATTATTCAAAACAGAAACACATATGTATAGTGTTCTCTGTTTTTTGTGGAGGCACATTGCAAGGACCCAGACAGGGACAAGTCATAACTGAAGCCTGTCTTTTCACTGGAAAGATATTTTTTTAATTAAAGGTCATCATAAACAGAAAGGAGGCAAGGATTATACTGCAATGATATGATATGATATGATATGATATATGATATGATATTTATGCTTCACACAAGTTTGAAGGCACTCTTAAGAACAGAGCATATATTTTTTCCACAAGAGGGATGATATATATGTATAAAAAAAATTATATTGCCTGATACTCCATAAAATAAGTGTTTAAAAATGAGAACAATCCCAGTGTTGCTATCGGCTTGACTTGCCTTTAGCCAGTAAGAGTCAAAAACAATAAATATTTATTTATGTAAAAAACAAGCTGTTGTGGTGCTGCACTTAAGTCTTTTGTGCTGGTGGTTGTGCTAAAGGGAGAGCTTCAGTAAAGTGACCCTAAGATCTTAACTCTGTCACTGTCACTGTTATGCAAGTGATTTCATAGGCTATGTTTCAGCAGGTAGAACTAACAGTCCCCTAATTAGATCCCAAATTGAGGACAATGCACTGAAAATTTAGGCCCTATCTTACACTTGTGCCCGGCACAAGCGCAGGGTGCATGGTACAAGGGTTTCAATTTATTCATGGGAGTGTCCAGTTCAACCTTTGCCATCTTGGTCCAGGAGCAGCAGAGGTACCCTGTTCTTTGCGCTACTGACCCACAGCTAACAGTCTTATCAGCTGTATACAATCACCTCATCATTTCATAGATATTTCATGGGTGTTTCTGTTGAGGAAAATGCAATAGCCAATCAGGGAGTCTGCTCTCATTACCTTTAAAGACTGGTTGTGGCACAGGGCCTCAGGAAGTAAATAGGTGGTTGTTTTGAACAGTTGTTAGTGTGGTAACTTAAATGAATGGACACATTTGTATAATTAAATGCAATTCTATGTAAAAGGCCTGCAAAAATACTGACATTTTTTCAAACGTGTTTTATATGAGGCTTATATTTCCTATTTTATACTGTTTTCAAAGATGTTCGTGCTACCTCAGTCACAGGGTGTAGGATCAAATAACAAGTATTTGTTTTCATCTGTGTCTGGTGGCAGCTGTCATATCACTCTTTTTCGTCTTTCTCTTCTCGTTTCAGCTCATTTACTTCTCCATTCACCCACAGCTCTGTTAGCTTCTCATGTTGTTGCTATCTCTCTGCTGTTATCCTTTACATCTGGTGCTCTCTCATGCTTTTTCTGCTAATCCTTTTACTCTCTTGTCATGTCCTTCTCATCTTTCCTCCAACATATCTCTCTCTACACTTCCTCCTTTCACTCTGCACCAATCTGCTTTCCTATTCGTTTATCCTATCCTTGACCCTGTGTAGTGAGCTTGCTCTCCAGGCTAAATGTGAGAGGCAGGCCGAAGCTGCTCTCTAAATTTAAGCTGTCAGTAGAAGGCTACACCTGTCTGTTTTTCATGGTGCAGGGGCACCATCCCTGCATCCAGCCTGAAGTAAAGTTTCTGCATATCTGATGAAATTTAGACTGATCTCCGGCTGTGTACAACTGATTATCCAAAAACTAGACACCAGTGCTGATCTGAGCTTAGGGCTCATACTGAGTACATCAGCAATACTTCAAATGATTTAATTGTATAAATGTAATATTAATGCAAAAGAGCTTGTCAGTGTAAAGCAGAAAAAGATTATCAGTGATCTTTATATCGTTGAGAGGTTTAAATACCTGCAATATATGGGCTTTGTGAGTTAGTTAATGCAAACAGTAGCTAAATGCAGCTGCCTTTGAAACTAACCTGGTTCTCTTAAAGAAAATAAAACCCCACTGATTGTGTGCGGTGCGGTGTGAATGTCAGTGCGGATGACCACCCTTTGTTTGTATTATCTCAGGCCCTCTCACTTTTCACTACACTTCATATTGATACTGTCTTGATGTGTGTGTGTGTGTTTGTCTGTCTGTCTCCAGGATTTTAACACAATGCATCAGCACTCTGCCAAATAACTGCTGACCTGTAGACCAATGTGAGGGGTGTACAGTTCTCTCTTAAGCTCACTCAGGCTCTTAAAAAAAGTCAGTGTCATTTCAATGTGCCTCCACTGTAGTATGTATATAGTATATATTCTGCAGTAAGTTGTATTTACCTTTAATGTGTTGTGGATGAGACCTGCTTGACAGCCACAGTCATGATGATGATGTTTTTATTATTATGATAATAATGTAATGCAGGTTGATGTTCTTTCGGGCTGAGGGAGAAAAGAGAGAAAACTTGATGCCTCACAGGTACTGTCTTTTTCATATCTCTGTTCACATGACCTCTGTATCATTTATACTGTCTTTTCTGAATAAAACCACCTTAAAACTGTTTATTTCTTATTTAATCACCACCATCATGAGGTATACTGCAGTTTTGTTTTTCTGGGGATAAGAATGTTAACTGTTGTGAATTAACTCCAAACTTCCAACACAAAAAATTTGCACACATCTGTAGAAGTGCTGGAGAGTGTTTATGAAAAGCAGCATGCCTTCTACTTGACTTTTGCCCCTTAAGCTCCCTAGGAGCATACCCTGCCTCCCATTTTAATTGTTTTTGTAATTCTGTCTCTTAATGATGGATGACAGCACAGTGACAGAAATAACAGACTGTATAAAAGTCATTTTTTTCTAGATAGCATAAACATAACAACATTTTGCATAACTAAATGCCCAGTGTTGTCTCAACAGTGTCTTTTGCTCCACTTTGGTCAGCTGGGTTCACAGCTTTATAATATTTTTTATTGTGACCCCTTTCGAAATCTAAAAAAACATTCTCAAAAATTCTCAAACCAGTACTGAAGCACAATCATCTGCTGATTATCTCTATTCCAGTTTATGTGGCTGAAACTCAAGATTAGGTGCACTCTGGTAACTAGTTATTGTGATTGTTTCTCAGATCTCAGCAATCAGCTAGATGTGAACGACCTTTGCAGCAGCCATTGTGCTCTGCCAGGATCTTGCCTTGTTCTTTTTCTTTTATTATTTTTATAATAAAATTAGCGCCCATATTTGGATTTTTTCAATGTGGACGAATAAGCTAAAAATAGGTGATTGGCTCTTTTCTTTACCAGTTGAAGAGTTTTGCACTTTCGATTTTTTTCTCATATAACATTCGTTGTCACAACTGGTGCCAAAGAACAGGAAACAGTGGCAGCATTTAGTCTCTGTGTCAAACTCAACTCAAACTGATCACTGTTTGAGCACTGTTTAAACAGAAAGGGTTGAATTAGTGGCTAAGACTCAAAGACAAAATTTAATGAGAGCTAGAGCCATTAGATACCTCTGACTGCTAATGATTTCCACCAAATACAAAGGTCAGGTGTTAGTTGGTTTTTTATGTTTTTTGACCAGTGTGAGAGGAATATTGGATAGAATCTATTGGTGCAGCAAAGGGTACAGAATGTCTTCTATAGTGGTCTCAGATTTGCATCTCAGCAGATGATGTTGGCTACATTGATCGGTGAACTACAGGAACTGTGGCAGTTTGCAGCTCAGTATGAATTTCAGGATTAGAGTCTGGCTTTCTGGCTTTTTTATTGTGCCTTTTTTGCAGGTATGGTTAAGTTAGGTAGTGGTAGTCAGGGGCTTTTACTTGGTCTGAATAGGAGCACCTCAGCTTCCAGTCATTACATGAGATAACACTTAAGAACCAATTTTGAACAAATAAGGCATTGCAGTGAGAAAGCATGTTCTCCCATTAATTTTGTTTATTTTGACCTGATTAGGTTGCAGTATTGCAGGAGAGTCGACATTATGCTGTTGTGCAAATTGGCTGATCAGACTGAGCAGAGTTGAACAACCTGCCATAAAGGAGTACAAAGAGTTTGTTAATTTACAATTGCAAATGGCCCGACACTCCCATATTGCTGCAAAAACCTAAGTTGATTGCTTCAATGCCTGAAGAGTGAAACAAGTTCTAGTCTTGTAAGAGTCTCTCTATGTGCTTTGTTTGGTTCCCTTGGTCATTTAACCCCACCATTATTTACCCTACATTTAGACTTTTCTCCCTTTTTTAGCATGGCCTTCTAACTGGTTATTATAATATCATACCCTGCTGGACACAGGGTATTCTCAATTGCAGAGCAGTGTTAGTGAGGTGTCTTGTTCAAAGTTTAGAGTAGGACTGAACAAAGGATGGACAAGTGGATAAGTGTGACTTAGGCAATGTGCTACAGTCGTGAGCTTTGGGTTGTGAGCAAATAGGTGACAAAGTGGAGGGAGACAGTTTCCTTTGTTGATGGATGCTGGGCTAATCCTAGAGACAAGGTCAGAAGCTCAAATAACTGAAACTTGACTCAAAGAAGCCAGTTAGAGCAGTTTTGGCACCGAATTAGGATATTTCCTGTAAGCCTCCTTCTATGGGAATGTCTTGGGAGCCCCTTAAGAAGCGAGACTATGTGCCTGGAGAAAAAGTCATGAACTACCTTGCTGGACCACCAAAAGCATCATCTTCATCCAGTTTTATAAAGATATATTTTCCCTTTCTTCTGTATTTTTGTATGTTGTAAAAGGACAAAGAAATATTCAGCTATGCTGCTAATGCATCTTGGTTCTCTACCACTAGTACACCTTTGAAAGGGCTGTGTGCACAAACCTCTGGCAAAGTTTACACAATAATCTGATTACAGTTACATATATATTTTCATGGTTTAGAGTCTGACTAATAACCGTTTTCTTTCATGATTTAACCTCAAATGTGATCTTGTGGCATCTTATGACAGTGCAATGCTGAGATCTGGAAACATATCAATATCACTTAAGATAGGTACAACATTTCAAGGAAAACAGTAGTCAGACAGTTTGACAAATTGTAAACAAACCCCCAGGTTAGTCAGACCTATTTAGAATAGGAAACACTGGTGAACAGAAAAATTACTGCTTAAACTCTATTGTAAGTGTGGGAGCTCTGTCTGTCCAATTTTATTATTACTGTGGAGTCTTCAGAGAAAGAAAGAGGAACTCAATGAAAAAAACCCATTGAATTTGAGTGAAGTACTGCAGGCCCTGCATGCACTCTTAAATGCATGTGATGTGTGTGTTTGTGTGTGTTTCAGACCGTGGAAAGGGCAGACAGAGACAGGCCATTTTAGGAGAACACCCATCATCCTACGGTGATAACGGCTATGGTAAGGCTAAGACACATGCACATTTAGAATTACACTGGTAACTGAATCGGCTGCCTTTCATAAGGTTGACAGTCTCTATACCTCAGGGGTAAAGCTTGACACTCTCACTAACACAACCACACTTGCACATATTCACCTAGATAGGTGTGGATTGCCAGTCAATGTATTGACAAGTTGGTATAGATTTAGGTTTTTCTTACCATCATTTGGTAACTGATCTAATTACACTATTTCTCTAATGCAAGCTGTCTCACAATAGTCATTCACATAAATACATACACCTACACACAAGGAGGGTAAGAAGAATAGCCAAAATACCAAATGTTTATGATAGTTGTACTTGAAATGCCCCCACTACACTGCATGGGTGTACAGCATCTGCCTCACCGTATTTCGTGAACATATGTAGGTGCATACATGTGTGTCTGTGTTTTATTGAAAATATGGCATGCCTAAATGCACACACACGTGTGACTGATAATCTGAAATTGTGTGGTTGGAGGTCTGTTTCTATACATTGTTTTGATTTATTAATTTAAACAAAAGCCTGACTGATTCCAGATCTAATTTCTTTTACATAGATTTTAAATACAACATCACATTTGTGCTCTAAAAGCAGCTCAAAGTTAGATTGAACATTGAAATACATACTCATGCAGTACAGTACAATACATTTATTCATACTGATACAAAAGTGAAACATATAGGGTTCAGTAAGTTGTTGTCTAAATAATATTTCTAAATTAATGATGATATTTTTTAACATTGTAATGTTACTTTTCCATCAGTCCAGTTTGATTGGTTATAATTGACTGTTCAGTTATAGCTTGCTGGCTGAATAATGGGTGAAAGAGTATGTTTTAAAGGTCCCATATTATGCCACTTTTCGACAGGTTCACATAGGTCTCAGAGGTCCCAAAACAGTCAATTTGAA
>JAPZDZ010000003.1:509063-519809 GCA_029783805.1 Acanthurus tennentii
ACAGTAAAGCTGCTTGAAGAGGAGTCGCAGCAAGTGTTTAGGCAGTACTAATATGGGGTTGAATTTATTAAAACTGGCAAATTAGCCGCAGAACAAAAGAAAGAACAAAATTTGGCAAACTTTACTAGAGCTGCAAAAAGTTCGGTCAACAACTTTTTTAGCAAGGGGGTTTTAAATCAAGTGACAGCACAAAGTAAGTAACCACTGCAGCAATTCTTTTCTATTTTCCCACTAGAGACATATAATTTGACAAAAAACACTAAGAGGAATACTCCCCTTAGATGGTACTGACCTGGCCTTCTGGCTTTGAAACCTGTAGTACAAATTGAATGTCAAATGTAATGTACAAACACAGAAGTCATTACTGATAGATATATTGTTACAGATATAAACTTAGATTTCTAAAACATAAATTTATGTATACGTCATCTCTTGAAATGCATCCATTTAGCTGCAGGATTGGAGAATCAAACTTAGGATGGTTTTGTTGTTGTATGACAAAACCAATCAATGAGCCAAGGGCAAGTCAAAAAGGCCCAAAGTATGTTTTTTTAAGCACATTAACACGTATATATTGCAGTATCCATTGAAAATGTATTAGAATTTTTTCATAAAAATGAAAATATACCTTTGCTCATGTAAAAAATTGCTTTTAATTGTTGAGTCTTAATAAATTCAATTTTAGTGTCATTCGCACTTAACAGACATATGTAAAGTTGAGACAACTTGTTGTAATTTGTGATTACTATATATAAATACAGTGTCTTGCAAAAGTATTCATAGCCCTTGAATTTTTCAACATTTTGTCACGTTACGACCACATAAATTTTATTGGAATTTTATGTGAAAGACCAACACAAAGTGGCACACAATTGTCAAGTACAAACAAAATTATACATGATTTTAATTTTTTTTTTACAAATAAAAAAATGAAAAGTGCAGTGCGCAAAAGTATTCAGTCCCCCCAAGGCAATAATTTGTGGAACCGCCTTTTGCTGCAGTTGCAGCTGCAAGTCTTTTGGAGTATGTCTCTACCAGCTTTGGACATCTAGAGACTGAAATTTTTGCCCATTCTTCTTTGCAAAACCGCTCAAGCTCAGTCAGATTAGATGGAGAGCGTTTGTGAAAGGCAGTTTTCAGATCTTGCCACAAATTCTCGATTGGATTTAGGTCTGGACTTTGACTAAGCCATTCTAACACATGAATATGTTTTGTTTTAAACCATTCCATTGTAGCCCTGGCTTTATGTTTAGGGTCGTTGTCCTGCTGGAAGGTGAACCTCTGCCCCAGTCTCAAGTCTTTTGCAGACTCCAACAGGTTTTCTCCAAAGATTGCCCTGTATTTGGCTCCATTTATCTTCCCATCAACTTTGACCATCTTCCCTGTCCCTGCTGAAGAGAAGCACCCCCAGAGCATGATGCTGCAATTTTGATCTCATCTAACCAAAGCACCTTCTTTCACATGTATGCTTTGTCCCCCACATGGCTTCTGGCAAACTGCTAACAGGACTTCTTATGGTTTTCTTTTAACAATGGCTTTTTTCTTGCCAGTCTTCCATAAAGGCAAGATTTGTGCAGTGCACGATCAATAGTTGTCCCATAGACAGATTCCCCCACCTGAGCTGTGGATCTCTGCAGTTCATCCAGAGTCACCATGAGCCTCTTGGCTGCATCTCAGTGCTCTCCTTGTTCGGCCAGTAAGTTTGGGTGGATGTGACTTGGTAGGTTTGCAGTTGAGCCATACTCTTTCCATTTCTGGATGATGGACTGAACAGTGCTCCGTGAGATGTTCAAAGCTTGGGAAATCTTTTTATAGCCTAATCCTGCTTTAAACTTCTCCACAACTTTATCACTGACCTGTCTGGTGTGTTACTTGGACTTCATGATGCGGTTTTCTCTTAACAAACCTCACAGAACAGCTGTATTTGTACTGAGATTAGAATACACACAGGTGGACTCTATTTACTTATTAGGTGAACATTCAATCATTCAGCAATCATCAGGCAACTTCTGAAGGCAATTGGTTGCACTCAGAGAAAAGGGGGCTGGATACGTTTGCACTGCACTTTTCAGTTTTTTATTTGTAAAAAAAATTTAAAATCATGTTTAATTTTCTTTGTACTTCACAATTGTGTGCCACTTTGTATTGGTCTTTCACATAAAATTCCAATAAAATATATTTATGTTTGTGGTCGAACGTGACAAAATGTGGAAAAGTTCAAGGGATATGAATACTTTTGCAAGCCACTGTATATAAATATATAGATAAAATCTATATATCTATATATGTAAATAAAAATAAAACTCTATATATAAATAAAAATTATTTGACTTGCCTTACAAGTACCACATGATATACATAATGTTATGTAAAAGCAGATACTGAAATAAAGCATATCTACGTATGAAAACAGATTTTCCAGTGTTTATCCCCACATCAACTCAGTTGCCTTATGATATTTTTAATGCATTATTATTATGATTATGATTATTATTATTATTTTATTTTTTTTATTATTATTATTATTTTATTTTTAATTTATTTATTTATTATAGGTTTATCAGTTAGTGAAATGAGCATGGTCATAATTACTGTTCAAATTAGCTATTAAAAACTGTTTTGAACTGTTGTCAGAAATATCATGAAACTGGCACAAGCACTGCTTAAATATCTTGCTCAGTGATGGATGAGGATGTGTCTGTAATAACTGTAGATCAGGCCTAATGTTGATTAAAGTTTTATTCACACATTAGCTTCTGTGTGTGTTTTGACAGCTGTGTACGGAACATAATGTGCCTGGCTTTGTCAAATTCAAGATGTTTGATGCCAAACGTAAGTAGAACTTAAATGTGTTACTTTATTAGGCTGTCATGAAAGTTTCTAAAATAAATGTTGGTTTGGTAATTAGTCTGCAAAATGATTAATTCTTTTACTCCCCTGTACAACTAGTTATTATGAAAGTTATATAATTTTCTTACTGACAGATTATTTTCTCCTCCAACCCCTTCTTGTATGTTGTTGTGCTGACTTACGTACTGCTTTCTTTAATCTTATTCATGTCTGTCTCAGCTGCCTCCAAGACCATCTCTGGCTTGTTAGAGTTTGACAGTAAGACAGATGCTGTGGAGGTCCTTACTGTTCTCAACCACTACCAGATTAGGATACCGAGTAAGTCTGCCTTAAAGGTACCTCCTGTCCTACAAGCATTCACACAAACTATGTAAACTCTGTCAACCATTCACATGGCTTGATTATCTGCGCTTATACCTGACAGTAAAATCTGTGTATATCTAGTTTTACTTAATAAAAGGTAAAGTCACACTGAATATATATAAAAAAATGGATAAGTGTAAATGAAGAAGGAAGCCAAAGGTGGCTTCCAAAATAATTTTTAAAAATGCCTTCAATTTTTTTGTGAGTTATTATCATACAGATTATTTTATGTTCCTGTTTACTCGTACTTGTTGTGTTTTGCTAGTAACAAGCTAGTATGACACTTTTGTAAATAAGTTCATATTGCAATAATGTGTTAGTGTTGGTTTCAGTTGTTAGTGTTGTTGTGAATGTATATTATTGCATAACTACACTAGTTATAGTGAGTGTGTTACATATCAAACATGACTGGTCTAGCTAGCACAGATACAGTATGATCAATTACATCTTGACAACAATATCACAATGCTAAGTGCTGCAGAGCTCTATCTAGGGCCTTTCCATAACACTTTTAAAATGTAAAATTTGAGATTTTTTAAAATTTGATTACATTTTTATGATAATGTGTTTACTTGAATATATAACACTTACACCATAAGATATAGAAAATTTAATTTGACTGCAAATATCTATCCAATATCCAAATTTATTTTTTTTATTATTTACTATGTATATTATCTCCATTATTTTCCATGTGCTGTCTTAGTTTAAATTTAATTATGCCAGGAATAAAATGGTGACCATTATGTTGCTGCACTAACCTGTGCTTGTGATTGATTAGGACTATTTGATAAAATATGTCAAACTTAAACCAAGGGGTTCACGGCACCTGTCAAGGGCCTGTCAGTAAACCCAACATGGACACAACTTCAACTTTACAAATTCTGTTTATCGAGTGTTGGGATAAGAAAAGGCGCACCAAAGATGTTGGGATTGACAATCAGAAATAATTAATGATTAGTTTAAGTAATAGTATTTAATTGATAAATTCTAAATTATTTATAAATCTACAAATCTTGAAAAGGCAAGTGATAGCAAATATCTTAATTCAGTCTTATAAAAAAATACTGACCTTTGAAATACAATTCAGTCCCTCCAGGAATTCATGGTGTTGCGATCGCAACATTTAACAAAAATTCAACCAATCTCCATGAATTCTGCGCGACCTTGCAATTTTGTCCAATCACAGCGACTTTTCCGCAATTTTGGTCAGCCTCCCGTGAGTTCCACCAATCATAGCAGTCTCCAGTGCAAACATAATGCACATACGTCACCAAATTCACTTCCTTGTTTATGGTTTGAAGATGCAGACATGTGCGATAGTAATGTCTCTCACTTACCAACAAAAATTACTGCTAAAGACCGTGCAAAACAATTCCCTGATGTTCTTCACGAAAGCGGAGGTAAACTGTTTTGCACCCTGTGCAATGTTGTGGTGGAACACAAACGAAAATCATCGATTGGCAAACACTTTTACACTGGGAATTATACAAAACATAGATAAAATTACATAGAAATTACATAGAAATAACTTTTTAGCAATTTTCACCGTCTCCCGCAATAAAATCGCAACAAATACACTTAAAATATTGCAACTTACATCGCAATTTTTTTGGAAAAACTGCTGTGAATTCAGGCATTTTAAGCCGCAACAATCTTGAAAAACGCCCGCGAAATCCTGGAGAGACTGACAATTTATATTTAATTTTACAATTATAATCAAAGTTAAGGTCAAGGGATTTGGAGCTCTATAGTACAGTGTTTAGCAACATTCGCTCTTATACCACTTTAAACAGACAACAAATAATTTTATTTAAAAAAAAATTTGACAAATACCATGATCAAAATGCACAATAAATAATTAGGGTACCCTAATCTATGGGACTGAGAAAGGGAGTGAGGAGCAAAGACTGTGTCTTCTGCCTCTGAAGAGAGCCTGCTGAGAAAAGAGCTGCTCTGTTCCCAACTCTGGGGGTTTGAGAAAAAGAGCAGTGTGAGGTCTGTTTGACCTGGTGACATCAGGGGTAAAAGTTAATAAAGTCCATGCATAGGTGTGAAACTTGGGGGTCTAGTTCACTGAAGTTCATCTGAGTTTCTGAGTTAATTTAGGACTCAGGTTCAGGCCAGATTTCACACTGAGGTGTGATGGGCTGCTCTTTGTTTTACTCACATGGTGAGATCCAAACAGCAGTTTGACAAATCCTTTCTCAAAATCTGCAAAATAGAGGTTGCCAGCCTATATGGATGTTGTTTTAATGGAGTTGCACAACCTACATTCATATTATAGACAGCTGACACATGTGTCTTGGGACAGACACATGTGATTCCTGGTAATGTGGGAGACAAGGAAGTCCCAATTTGGCTTGTCACTTGCTTTCTGAGATGCAAATAATTAAATATACTTGTGCTACAAGATTCGACTGTATAAACAAGGCTATTAAACAGTTAAAAGAAAGACTCAAATGCCATCTGTCTAAAGACATCAAATCTTTCAAGGAAAAAGCGGTGGACCTGCAAGTGAGTAGTCAAAGAAAAAAATTAATATTAGGTGGTCTACCCATAGAGACGGGGGCAGGTGGTTTAATCTCGCCATTTAAAAAGATTCTTCAAACAAATCCTGGGAAATACGGACATGCCCATCATGCTTTGTGGCCTATTCTGACCCAGGGCGTCCTTCACAACATTTTATCATACCCTTTCTCAGATAGAGGGACAGAAATTAGGTAATAAACACAGTGTCTAACAAAGGCATATTGGCTTTAGGAGGAAAGGAAGTTTGTTTGTTTCAGGATTATCCAATTATCCATACTGAGCTGCAGCATTAATGTGATTCATATAAAGGACTGCAGATTAAACTGGGTAAAGATAACCTCAGGTTTGGCATCCTGTACCCTACTAGACCTATTGTTACTGTTGCCAGGAGACCCTTATTTTTAAAGATTGCAAGGAAGCTGTGCATGTCCTTGAAGAAAAAAGGCCTGATCTGTTTGGAGACTAGTATATTTAACACCCCTTACAAATTAATTGAAATAGCACAGGTGCTCAAAAAGCACAAATTGTTTCACAATGCCCACAGCAAATTGCCAGTACAGTTCAAAGCTCTACCCCTAAAACTGCCAAAGATAAAAAACACAAGCTGCTAAAGGACAACATTAAAACCACAGCATTCAACCTAAACTTTTGTCTGTAGGTCGCAAGGAGGCTGTGCATGTCCTTGAAGAAAAAAGGCCTCTTGAGAGAATATATGCAGAACAGTGTTAAATTATTAACTGCTAACTACCATGCACTACCCCAATGCATGTATTGCAGAGGTAGCCAACAGCAAACTCACCAACTAATTAAACTGGTATAAATAACATCTTTACACTACATCATAGTACAACACAGTACTACAAAAAATAAAACATAACAATGAAAGTTGAATTTGAAAAAATTAAGCTAAAAAAAAACATTCTTGATTATTATTATTTCAAGATTATTATTATATTATTTTTTATCTTGAAAGTTAAATGATAGTTTAGTATTTGACCAGTGTCTGACTCCTCTGTATTTATTTGCTTTAGATGAACTCTTTTGACATTTTTCAAAGTTTCTTTACTAATTTCTCCTTTCTTATACTACTTTTATCTACAATAGGGCGTTGCTGGGTGATGCCTTGTTTTCTTTGAGGCAGCAAGCATTTTGTCATCTCAATAGAGTTGCACTTTGTGCACTCTTCTGCCTCCACTTAGCCCCCACATTTTGAGGAGACTTGTTGCAACAATGGTGTTTATTTGGTAAATGTACTGAAGGAAAAGTAGATTACTGACTCAAAAATATACTGAAGAGAAAAAGATTAAAAGTTCTTGTTACCTGTTTTTGCTCGTGTTCATTGCTTGTCGTGTTACTACCCACTTACACTACTGTCTCAGTAAGGATCTGTTATTAATTTTGTGTGTGTGTGTGTGTGTGTGTGTGTTGTGTGGTGTGGTTTTAGATGGATCCAACCCATACACCCTGAAACTGTGTTTTTCCACATCCTCTCATCTATAAAAGTTGCAGAGCACAAGATGAGGCTGCTGAGCCTGATGATGGCTGACCCCTGACCTTCTGTAATGGACTATGAGAAATAAACAAAAAAAAAATGTAATAAGATGAGATTGTGAGTTTCACACCCAAAAATGTGTTAAAGAAGATGAAAAGAAAAGTAAGGAAGAAAGATTTCACAGGCATGGCCTTCAAACTTAACATCAAACCCATTAACTGTCATTCTACCATCTGATACCAACTCAACAAGCTGACAGACTAGTGACTGTATCACTCACTGTATCTGGAGGACACTGCATATGTATTTGTCTGAGAAGTCTTCACTGCATTATAATCCTGTCTCTGACAAATAGGCAGACAAAAACACATTCCGTGACATCTACCGGTCAAAATGCATTTCAGTATTGGTCAAACATCTCTAAAGTCATCATCAGTGCACAAGGCACATGTTGACTGAGATATTATTTTCATATTTTAAAAAAATTTGAATACAGTGTTGTTTTGTACTGTCATTGAACATACATAGCAAATATGGATATGATCTTAATACAAGTTCTAACTTGTCTCCATTAATGATAAGGGGGATTTTGCTTTGGCAACAGTAAAGCCAAAGGCCTAAACAGTTTTGGGTGACTGTCTGACCTGAATTTTCCCTTACCACCATATACAGTCAGAATTTTCAGCTAAAACATTTGGTCTGTGACACTGTTTCTGGAAATAGAGGAATTTTTATGAAAATTCATTTTTTATTCAGGAAATGAATTATGTTTTTAAAATGCAACTGTTAGTTCTTTTGCCCACCCTTCAACTCTTGCCAAATAACAAAATGTTCTTACCTAGACACAACAAAAGTTAAAGTCTAGTACTGTCAATAAATTAACTGAGCACATTTGTGTTTCGGAAAAAAAAAGACCTTTTTGATTTGAATTACCCACAGAACACAAGTTACTTATTCAGCCAAACTGCTGTTGAAGCTCCATCAAAATTACTATATAATTTTTTTTTGAGGGAAAAATATTTAGTTGACTGAAATTGAATTACTATAACAAAGAAGAGTGTAAAAAAATGTTATTGTGAACAGTTTGTGGGTTGCTTCACAGTACTCTGCTCTTATGTTCTACATGCTTGATGCTGGGTTTCACTAAATACAACGCAAACAGACATTGGTAGGCTTTGTTCTTAGGGCCTCAGTCAGCTGCATTATGTCTGCATGTCACTTTCTCTTTACTATAGTTCATGTGTAAACCCCCCTTGAGTTATTTTAGAAATCCAACAAGTGAGTCACAGCATACTGTCTCTGGTTACTGCTTCAAGGCATTTAGTACCCCAGGATCCATCTCATTTGTGCATTACGGCATGCTTTTTTGTATATTATATGTATATAAGAAAAAGGTGTTAAAAGTTTCAACAGATTAATCCCACTATACTCATTCAGATGTTTGTACATCTCTTAGGTCACTGTATTTCAAGAGGTTTTATTTATTTATTTATTTATTTTCTAACAAACCTTTACAAAGGTTTGTTAATGAGGGCTGTTGATATTTTGGAAGCTAATGTGAGTCAGTAATCACAGGACTTTAAGACAAATCCACAGGTGTTGCTTTAAAGGTTAATTGTTGTTATTAGTCATTGATCACAAAGAAAACACTTACAAAAAACAAATAAAACTATGGTGATTTATTAATTTAAAAAATTCTGTGGTTGTAATGTATACTTAGAACCTACATGTTTAAACTGAATAAATTCAGGTTTGGAACTGTAAAATCAGCTCCACACAGCTCAACTCTTGTTTTCTGTCTCATGTCATTTGCGGCTAAACATGGTGTTTTCACATAAAAATTATATTCTGGGTTAATTAAAGCAATGTTTTTTTATAATCTGGTTTATTTAGTTATACATAACTGGGGTCATCAACAAAAAAAAGAACAGTAATGTAAAAATTGTACTTTCATTATTTAGACAGTGTACATAAAAATTTGCCACACTTTCCAAGAAATATTTTGGAAATTCAGTGCTGTTTTTGCTGAGGCTGGAGATTGTCACTGTTACAAATTGCGTAGCTGTGATTTTGGGTGCAACTTCTGGTGAGATAGTGGAAGTAGCAGGAAGCTGGTCAATCCAAGAGGCTAATCAACAATGGCAGTTCTTTCAAAAATAGTTAAGCTATTACAGCTCTGTTTTTGGCCGAGGGTTCAGAAGGAGGGAGGTCTTTTGGGATGGACAGTGTGTTGATTGGTACTCAGCCTTTTTCTCTTGGCTTTCTGTCACTGGTGAGTTACAGAGCTCCTGTAAAATCGTGTCGTCTCGTGGAGTTTGCCTAATGTTTGAGTGTTTTGTCTGTAAATCACAAAAACACTCATTTTTTCATTGCACATGGAAACTGAAGATTAGGGAAAAGTTTACAGAAAAGTTAACGAACAAGTAGAAGGAAAGAAAGGAAAAGGAAGGACAGGAATTATTTGTCACAGGAGTCAGATGAAGAAGGAAAGCCAGGGCCTGAAATTGTATGGGAAACCTCTTGAGAAAGCCAGGGCCTTTAAGTTTCTTAGTGTCTGGTTGGATGAAAAGTTTACTTATAAAGAGTGTGTTAGTTAGTATGGGGCGCCGAGTTTAAAAGTTCAGTCAATGTTTAATAGGCAACATTTTGTGAACATTTAGCTCACTTTTCTCACATTTAGCTCGTTTTTCTTTCTTTTGAGACAAAAATTCATGTAAAACAGCATGTTCTATATATTTGTTTAAAGTGTGTACATATGAAAAATAAATCTAAATCTAAATTTTATATCTAAATCTAAATGTTAAATGTAAATGCTATATCTAAATCTAAATGTTAAATCTAAATGCTAAATATAAATGCTGAATCTAAATCTAAATGCCAAATCTAAATCTAAATGTTAACTCTAAATCTAAATGCTAAATCTAGATCTAAATGTTAAATCTAAATGCTAAATCTAAATCTAAATGCTAAATCTCAATGCTAAATCTAAATCTAAATGTTAAATCTAAATCTAAATGTTATATCTAAATCTAAATGTTATATCCAAATCTAAATGTTATATCTAAATCTAAATGTTAAATCGCTCGCCAAGTGTAAAGCTTAATGTTTAGAAATTATGCAAAGTAGGCAGGTTAGCGGATCACGCAGCCCCGCCCACACCACCGACTGCTGCTAGTGGATGATACGAGGCCAAGAGGCAGAGACATGGCGGGCCGCTCCCATCTGACAAATTCGAGAGGGCGGTTATGGCCGGTGTACGGACTGCACTTCAGGGTATCGCTCCACCTGCGTGGTTCACACCACAAATGGTAAGTGAAGCAGTTGAATTTTCAATTCAGTTCTATTAAATTTTATTTATGTTTATATTAATATTTATTTATAAGACCACACTCTATAAATACATTTGTATTTTAGATTTATAGGTGTAGCACTCCGCTGCACCCGATGTTAGCGGGGTGAGGTTGGGTTCGTGAGTTTAAGGTAGATACCCTAAGGTTTACCTGGCTGAG
>JAPZDZ010000003.1:519909-544960 GCA_029783805.1 Acanthurus tennentii
AACTTTGATTAGCTCATGTGGGTTATGCTTCTGACATTTTGAAAATTACTTCTCACACCAGTTTCAAATAAATTGTTTCTTTTCAAGGAACCTCAATGAATCTCAGTGAACATTCATTTTGATTTCACTGCGTGAGCATTGATCATTTCTTTTATATGTTACCATTTTGAATCAGTGTCAGGTTATGGTTTAAAAGAGTGAACTTTAATTTAGCACATGAATTAACTTGATTCACTGCCTGATTTCCACTCACAAGCAGTGAGTGCAGTTCTGTTCTGGCCTGCCTGCATGAGACAAAGATGGCACCTATTGCGCTTGGGTGGCGGTGTGGACCGAGCGCAAGCGGTGTCGGCAAGCGGCAAGTCGGCCGGGTCCGGGGCGTGTTGGCGCAGTGTCCGAGGGGGCGGCGGGGTGCGAGGGCCCGTCCAACGCTGCTTGCAGCTAATTATTATTGTTATGATTATTTACCCTTAAAGGAGGGGGAATTAAGAATCATTATCAACGACATCCTAAGGTAGGTATTTGCAATGTAAATGACATAATAAAATACCATGCTGCGTTCGGTTCAACGAAGTCCAGTAGACGTGAGGCCATACGTGTTTAAACGGTTACAGTAATCTTAATCTTAAAGTATCGAACCGTTTTTGACTGAACACATTCCTTACAAAAGGTTATATTATGAACAGAAGACGGCTAGGCTACATTACCCAATGACATTGTAAAATTGAGCTGGAAAAAGTTTTCTTTCTGGCAAAAACTAATTGCCTTCATTTTCAATAGACCTTCTTAGTTATACAATGAATACAGTTCTTTAACACGTCTGGAGGAATAAATGCATTTATTTTAACAGATATAACAATAACAATACCGATGAATCAAACCATTCAAATGTTCTTTTAATCGAATCCTACTTCAATGAAATCGAAGTGTGGCGGTGTAGGTCCGCCTTACTGTGTGCATGCGCGTGTCTGCGGGAGCGCACCAACATCGCCGCCGGTATGCACTCGATTACGGCAGTGTACTCGTCAGTCTCTGCCCGTCACGTGAACAGGAGGGTACTAGGAGCCCTAAAACAAGCGGACCCAATTTCGAAGCATGATCGGCGCGATCTCTCCCGCGCAACCCACATGACAGCCTCACGCTCTCTGATTGGAAATTTTGAAATATATTCTCTAAGATAATTGGTCCGGTTTACACTGTCGCCGTAGTGCGGTCGATTCAAAAAGTTCTGTCACCATTCCGGCGGCAGTCTGTAAACAGAGTACGCACGACACAAAACGAGGCAGGCAAGTAAGTATTATTTTATTTTAAAGAGGTTGAAAATGTATACACTTTCTCAAGTAAGTTGAAGATTTGGCAATTCAGTCGGGGTAAAGAAAAAAAGAAGATCGGCTGCTACTATAAAATAAATAGAGGGTAGCCTTGACGACTTGGTATTAGCTTAGCTGCCTGAGGTCAAATTGTACGCTCAGCATGGACAAAACGGCAACTTTAACGGCTAAGGTACACGTTTGTGTCATTACCAAAAGCACTGCCCAAGTTAACAGTTTAAAGCTGTTACAGTATTGTGTGAAGACAAATATGATTCATCGAACAATATCATCCATAACGTTAGCTTACATTCAGCGTTTTGGACAACGTCATTTTAACGTTTACTTGCATTGGTGACAGTTTCAAATAGCATCTCAGTAGCCTATCGCTTTGCGTTTGCGAAGAGCCAATGATATATTGTTATTAATGGTTGCACTAACATTGTGTCTTATGATGTTGCTCATTCCTGCGGTTAACTATATCTGTGTAAGTTGTATTTGGAATTGCAAACCTTAGAAAGACTTTTTAGGTCATTTTGTAGAGTTAATCATGCACTTTACTGTCATTTGCTAAAATGTACGAATCTGTGTTTGCAATGTGAAGGTAAGCATTGCTGAGCATATTGAAACATAATGGTAGTTGTTGAAATTGCACCCTCAGGATGACAGCATGTTTTTTTCTTTCAGGTAACAATGGAGGACTACTTGAAAATAGAGAAAATAGGAGAAGGTTGGTCATAATGTTTTCTTTTCGTCTCAATTGTTAAAGTAAGACAAAAAAAATATGGCACATGAATGCTTTAGAAATAGTTAATGGCATCCCCATATTAAAGATACTTCAGTTTACAGTATCATGATGACTACCTTTTACCAAGTGACAAATAATTCTGCTTAATATGATTAGAATTAGATTGGCAAGTATTTGTTCTTTCAGGTACCTACGGGGTGGTGTACAAGGGCAGACACAAGGTTACAGGGCAGGTCGTGGCAATGAAGAAGATTCGTCTGGAGAGTGAGGAGGAGGGTGTTCCCAGCACTGCTGTGAGAGAGGTCTCTTTGTTGCAAGAGCTAAAGCATCCCAATGTTGTGCGGTATGTTTACTCAGAAAATGGGCTCTGAAAGTTAACACAAGTAATTCAAACTTATAGGAAACTACTGTCTGTCCCATACTGTTGCTTTAATGCACTTTGACTGACCAAAAAGAAAGGGGGCGCTGTTAAAGTATTTCACTTGACTGAGGGGTCTCCTAAAAATTATTTTACTCAAGGACTTATATTGCAGTTCTAAATTAAGTGTTCGGATTTGGAATTTTGTTTGTTTTATTTTCTGATAAATTTTCATCATACATAAATAAAGCCATAACTTGAATTAGGTTTATAAGTATTTGGACAGTGATACAGTGTTTGTAATTTTACCTCTTTAGACCACCTCTTTAGACGAGGACTTTGAAATGAAGCAACATATTATTTAAATGTATACATTCTGCTTTAATTCCAGAGGTTTAACAAAAATGTTAAATTAACTGTTAAGTAGTAAGAACTGTTTTTATATGTAGTCCCTGCGTTTCTCAGAGGCTTAAAGTAATTGTAAAATCGACTAATACACAGTTTTATGGCCAGGTGTTTTCAGCTTTTAATAATTACAATTGATAATAGAATACTGTAAATACCTCGTCAAATCTTTGACCTGCAGAATGTGATGAAATAGGAGTCATAACTCATAGCTTTTAATAAGAGTTCTACCGAAAAGCAGCATAAATTTATCCAGTATCTTTATTTTTGTGTGTGTTTGTGTACACCTCAGACTCCTTGATGTCCTGATGCAAGAGTCTCGTCTCTACCTCATCTTTGAATTCCTGTCCATGGACCTGAAAAAGTACCTGGACTCCATCCCCTCTGGCCAATACATGGACCCCATGTTGGTGAAGGTAACTGTGTTCAGTGTCCAGTGAAAATGATAAGGTAGCATTTGAATCACTGCGTGTGCAGATTGCAACCAACTAAATACCCTACTCCTCGCTCTCCTCTTTCAAGCTTCTTGGAGAGCCAGTATTTGGTTTGTCCATTCTGAGCTGCAATAGAAACATGTAAAACATGGTGGACTCCATGGAGGAGGACCCACTACCTCTAAGTCACAGATTCTGTTGTTGAATGCAACACTTTAAAGTGACTCTACTTCTGCATTTCAGCATATTAACTTTAAAGTGTTACAATTAATACTGATTTTTTTTTTTTTGTTTGTATTGTTTTTTTGTGCTTGCTTTTGTGTTATTAGTGTTCAGGCAACAATGCTCAAAAAATGTGTAAGAGAAAGGGATTCAGATTATAAATTGTTCATAATGACAATGATTAATCTTATTTATTATCTTATTAATTATTTATTGTCCTGAAAAAATTACAAAAAAAACTGAACTCAGTAAGAGTAATCTTTTTACATTATTTTTCATGGTTTTTAAGTCTGTTTTGTAATATTGTGACAAGTACAGCATAATTTTCTTTCCAAATTTATGAAAAAATGTATCCCTACAAGGTAACAAAACCTAAAAATATGAGAATAAATAACAGACCACAATGTCTTTTAGACAGATTTTTTATTAAGTGTGCAGTTCTGTACACTGTGAACATTTAAAAATATACATGGTTTAGACTCTTTGTCAGATATTATCGGAAACTTCTGCATAACTCACGAAACATCTGACATATGTAGTAACTGTAACAGTTACTAAACATTGTGACAGCTACTTTAACAATGTTACTGGGTGTGAAATGCCACACTCTTTCCAATACAGCTGAACGCCTCTGTTTTAGACACTGAAATAAATAAGTTGTGTTGCTGCTTTTATTTACCACAGACTTTAGACAAATTTACAGTGAACAGTAATATTCTCAAGTAGGAAACTGCAAAAAAGAATCTTTGAATCTTTGAATGTGCCCTTTTCTTTCTCTTCACTTTCATATGTGCATGTTGTCAATACTTGAATATAGATTCAAATAAATTGATCTATCCCCCAACTGTAATAGATTTATCTTAATGTTTATTCTTTTTCCTTTATCTTTTAGAGCTATCTTTACCAGATCTTAGAGGGCATTTACTTTTGTCATTGCCGTCGAGTCCTCCACCGTGACCTGAAACCCCAGAACCTCTTGATAGACAACAAAGGAGTTATCAAACTGGCAGACTTTGGCCTGGCTCGAGCCTTTGGTGTTCCTGTTAGAGTGTATACACATGAGGTGAAAATCTATGCACTCACACACATTCATAAACTAAAACCACTAAACAGTAAACCTGCACAGTGGATAAACATCACCAACACTAAGTCAGTTATGTGGACATATTTTGTGGATAGCACAAACAAACAAAAGACTTCTAAAATAACCACTGAGCTGGTAAAATCCTTATATTTGTTTCCAGGTTGTTACTCTTTGGTATCGGGCTCCAGAGGTCCTCCTGGGTTCTCCCCGATATTCAACACCGGTCGATGTTTGGAGCACTGGGACCATTTTTGCTGAACTCGCCACCAAGAAACCTCTCTTCCATGGAGACTCTGAGATAGACCAGCTCTTCAGGATCTTCAGGTAAAATAACTGCTTTTGGTAAAACATTGCTGTCAGCAAGGCCGACAGAAAGCTAAACCCAGATTTTAATTTATTAAGGTGTAAAGATATCACCAATGCCAATTGATATAATTTCTCAAGGAGGAGGGGAGAGTGGTGTTTTTGCACAGGTTGGTGCACGAAAATGAGATCAATGTTCACACTAAAACTTACAACACTTCATTGGTTTGATTAATATCAATACTGATTATTTTTTTATGTGTACATACATGTATACACACACACACATATGGATCCCATGTATTGGTCACAATTTACATCTTGCAGTTAATTAAGTGGTTACCATTGACAGGGTGTCTGCATCACTGCCAAGGCTCATGCCAACTCACCAAAGAAAGACAGACCTCTCAGAACATAAACTCATACATGATGAACCCACCCCCTGGAATTCATTGTATGATATGCTCAAAAGGTTTTTTGAACAGGTATGCTAGTAGAAGACCAAAAAAAAGGGCACCCGCTGCCTACAGACACAGCTGTTACAATTTTAGAGACTTTAAAAGATGTCCTTAGACCACTGGGTCTTTTTTTACAGAGACACTCAGTGGTGAGAAACACACAACCCTCTCCTCTGTCTTACTAATGATGTGGAAGTTACTGTCTTGTCTCGATGATAAGAACAGTGATTCTGTACTTGATGAGGAAATGAAAGGTTAAATCAAAAAAATTCTCAGGCAGCATTATGATTATGGATAGTTATAGCTGCTTTTAAACACTGCCACCTACCTGGATCCTTGGTTTATAGATAGCTTTGTTGCATTTGAAGCTGATGTGAAACAATTTGGTATGGGTTACCAGGTGCAGAAAATCATCTAATCTAAGTTATGTCTGGTCTAATCTAGTTATGCTCTCTGGTTGGCAGATGGTAAACCAAGATGGCATCACATCTCTATTTGTATGTCTGACTGCCTGTACAACTGTCAAGTGTTTAAAGTTATATGGTTTTGTTTTTTTTTTGTTATATACCAGTCTATTTACGAGTTGTTTGGATAGTACCATCACTTTATACCTGGCTTTAGTTTAAATCTGACGTTATTGTGCTCATCTGTATAGTGAATCCACAAGAGGAGTGGACTCTGTTAAGTGTTACAGGCTGCTTCCTCCAGTGTTGCCTTTTACTTGATTTTAACGCTATCCCTGATTAATTAAATGAGACCATCCATTATTGCCACCCCGCCTCTTGGACTTGAAAGGTTGACGCATTGTTAATATTGATGGGATCAGTTTTCTCACAATAAAAAGAAGTACTTCTTTCTTCTGAAACTGGTGTTTAAGATTGTAATCCCCAGCACCTCACTTCACTCGACTTGGTTCCTGTTAAGGTGAGACATCATGCAACTTCATCAATCACAGAAGACTTGTAGGAGAATGAGGGAAAATGCTGATTGGATTTGGCACTGACTATCAGCATGTTTTTATCAGCACCTTTTTTTGTTGTTGACTATACTTCATTGCATGAAGTGACTAAAAGCTGTGGAGACTCAAATGTGCCTCCATTACATTTTTATCTTCTAAAAAAGGCACAAATTGGATTTGGGACTTTCAGTAAATCATTCCAGTAAATTTGGAAACTTACAAACCTATCCAAAGTAAAGTTAGCAATTAATTACCCTCTCTGCTGTAAAATCAGCTATTAAGCCATGGCCAATCGACATCATAGCAAAAGCTGAATACACATAACATTATACACATACTACAAAAACAGTTTGCAAGCAACAGGCTGTAACATTAGACTTGAGCAGAGTCATATTTGTGCAAAATTTGGTAATATTATTTTACCTTGTCAGTTGACATGGTTCTTTGGCTTCTCACAATCTCTACACAATAGCTTCACAAACCTCTGCTTGTAAACAAATGTATGTTGCCTGTGAGGGGCATAGTGGGGCTTTAACATGTTTGGGTTTAACTATAAGAGGCTTTGTTTTTTATTTAACCTTGTTGCTGTAGCATTGGGACCATTTTGAGCTATTGCCATTACATATGATACACCTGTAACTTCAATGTACATTGTTCGATTCGAATCAAACTTAATTTGCTTGATAATAGAAATGATCTAAAAACATGTATATGCCAATATTCAGCCATATTCTTAGCTATACTTACTGGTCACAGGAAATGACTCCCAATGGTTAACTGTCATACTTTAGTGAATTCCTTCCACAAAATTTGTGCACATCTCTTAATGCACAGCAACATAATGCACCAGTACTCTGTTGTCTGGGTCAACAGTGGCTCACCCCATTGTTGCTAGGGCCCGAACAATGCTGCTCACAGCTTTAATTAATTAATTAATTAGTGTATTTATTTATTTCAAATCCTACTCCTGCTTCTGACCTTTCAGGACTTTGGGAACACCAAACAACGATGTGTGGCCTGATGTAGAGAGCCTACCTGACTATAAAAACACCTTTCCTAAATGGAAGTCTGGCAACCTGTCATCAACAGTGAAAAACCTGGATAAGAATGGCCTGGACCTACTGGCGGTAAGGACCCTGGATGAGCCAATTCATGTATTAATTTTGTTTTTAAGGCAATAGTCCTCTAATTAATCTGTGCTAACCTTTAGTTGACTGACTAGAAGAGAATCTTTGGTGTCTCTGTAGGGGAAAAAAATATTTTTGTTATTATTGCAATCACACTCCAATTTGGTCTTCTTTTCCAGAAATAGGTTACTACGTGCATTACATCTATCATCAATCTAGTCTATAGCTAACAGCTAGTTAGGCTATATTTTTTGCACCTCAAACAGAATGAAGATCAGATTTTTAAAATTATTTTATCGTTCCCATTTTCCTCTATTCTTCCTCATAATCATAGACCTTGGAAGTAGGAGCAGTGTTAACACAAGTTGAGTGTTTACTTTTGGTGGTAAATGATGCAGCATGGCAAGTGACAGATGGGTTGTATAAAACTAGTCAAACAAGAGATTGTCAAATACTCCATTAATTTCAAATGAATAAATAATAATAAATAAATAAATAAAATAATCACTTTTATACAAAATAACAATTCACAGATTTAACAGATAAAGTTTAGTTTTAAAGAAAAACCTGCACAAACTGAGTGTTAAGAGTGTTGTTTTCCATTACTTTTAAATGGAAGGGTTCAAGCACCTCCTAAAACCAGAACAAACAACTAAAAATTCATTATTCTTATTCCTACAGCAATGTACAGATAAACAGAATCAGGAGCTAATTAGAAAGAAATTCAAACAGCATAATGTGACTTAATATTTATATCTAATAAAAACAAATACACAGGACAAGCGCAATCATGTACTGGGGCTTGACCTGTTGCATGCCCTGTGCGCCCTTAACCTATTAATAAACTAAACTGAGGTTAATGTTATTTTTGTTGCAAAAATGGAGGACAGTGGCTAGCAGCATTGTCTGGGTTGGACAATCACCACAGACAAGCGGAACAGTGCAAATGTACAGTGTGATTTGACTGCATGTTATTCAGCACACTTAGCAGGCCCCTTTCCAGAAGCATTGTATAAGAATTTTTGTGAGGCAGGCAACAATTTTTGATTGTAGGAAGCAAGTGACCTTGGGCATGGTATACTCCTCAGTTACCACAGAAGCACAGCCCACCCCCACAACAGTATAGTGATACAGGCAGCATCTTGTCTCTGTCCTTTCTCTGTCTCTACCGCTGTGTCTATCTCATGATATTCAAAACTTGTAGTAAAGGACAGACTGTGGACTAGGGATGGGCATGTGAAGAAATTTCCTTATTCAGTCACTGGTAAAATTAATGATTAATTATCCTTTATTTTTTTAAACTAAAAATGCCTATGGCAGAAAACGCTAAAGAGGGTGGGCTTTTCCCCAATGAAATCTTTGCTTCAAGAAGAAAATTAGGTCCAACATTTCCCTTAAAAAACACAGTTAAAGTTTGATTGTTTAACTATTAAACAAAGCAAAAAAAAGATTATGCAGCATATCTAACGGCAGTGGAGCCCAAGGCTCTTAACCAAACCTTTTCACTAATAACAAGCATAAACTACAGCACTTGTTGTAAACACAATTAGGACTCTCAAAAAAATTCAATCATGTTAAACAATAAAAATCAAATAATATAATATTAGGCCTACTTGGTGCTGACATTTTTTTTCTAAGATGTAACTTGAATGAATTCAAAGGCACTAGGCCAAAAGTAAAGTAACTCCAGCAAAGTTATACACAGTATTACATTTACAATGAGCTTTGTCATTTTTTAGCTCAGATGGTCCATTACAGTTTTCAGTTTCAATTTTTAATGTTTTAGTTTTGTTTTTTTTAAATTCATTGCATTGCTTCAAGACACTTCACAACACAGGCTTATTGGAATGATACGGGGGGGCTGTCTTTGGAAGTACCCCCAAGGACATGGAGAGGGTTTAGATAGAACCATGAAGCAATGCTTCTTTTAAACTTTGCTAGCTTTGTGGGAAATACATCTAAGAATCACAACTTTAATTTTACAGTTGTTGAATAAATTGTGAGGGGCATTTAAATTTTAGGAGTAATCTTTCAGGAGAAAACACACTCTACAAACAACAAATTTTGATAATGTGAACTACATGGTGGTTTTTCCCTAATAGCCTATCTTCACAAAGAGAGAAGAGATTCCTGTGTAGTCACAGGCATGTAAAACCCTGTCAGCTTGAAAGACCATTTGTACTTCAGCTGCCCTGAATAAAACGGGTTGTTATCATTTAGTGTTACCACACATTGAAATGTCCTGACTGACACTGTCTTCTTTTCTTCTTGTTGTTTTATTCTTCTGTAGAAAATGTTAATCTACAATCCGCCCAAGAGGCTCTCAGCACGTGAGGCAATGACTCACCCCTACTTTGATGACTTGGACAAATCTTCCCTGCCTGCTGCCAGCATCAACAAAATCTAAATGCTTACTGACTTTACATACACATTCATCCATTGTGAATTATCATTCTGTAAATACTTATGTGTACAAATTGTTGTAGACCCTTCATAAACATTTTTCTTTCAAGTATTTTCAATAAAACTGCACTTTCTAAAATTTGAACTTTAAGTAATTTTCCCCAACCTTTTTTTTTTAAATTTAATTCTTCATACAGCTATTATTATATTTTATGTAGTAATACATACACAACTTATTTGCACTAAGCTTGCTCAAAGCAGTTGCTTTAGCAGCAAGTGTTATCCATTTCCTGAACTTAGAAGTTCAAGTTTGCTTTGTTATGATCCAAGAAGCAAATGTTATATTAGTTAGTGACTAATCTCCACTTCATGTTAAACCAGCCTCTCTTTCCATGTTTTCTGTTTGTATATCTTCTGTCACTGTAAAATAGAGGGTACAATGCAAAAGAAAAAAAAATCTTGTAAAAAAGAAAAAAATGATTCTTCCATAGCCATGCTAGCAGCTTATCAGCCATCATGGTCACTGTAAGAAAAACCAAGTTGTAAGATCAATGAAAGCTGAGGTCAGAAGTCATATCGCAAAGGGATTAAACTTGATCTTGAGGGGAAAATGAAGTTTGGGGCAGGGTTTTTCAGTCTGGTGTGATTTACAACTTGACTGTTAGATGTCATAAACTTCAACACACTAAACCCTACACACTTCTCTTTTGAGGCATGAAAGATAGAAGTGTATGGGGCATCAACAGTCTACAAGAAAAGTGCATTTCAATGGGTTAAAAAGTTGCTTAAACCCCAAAAATTAGAACTTTAATTTTTATTATAACAACAGCAAATACAGAATCAAGTGTCACACTGATTTATTATCTGTTTTACAAGACATGAGGGTCAGTTCATTTAGCATGGTAAGGTCCTTTAACAAAAGTTTCACTAGTCTTGAATTCTAAAATAAGATAATGAAGAACAAGGGAAAATTTAACATGAAAAGTAGTAATAATATATTTTTTTGATGGTTCCATTTCTAAAATGTCCAGTTGAACATGTAAACTCTGCTATGCAAGAGCTTGAGTGGGATGTTTTGAATTATGTACTTGGACCATGTGCTGAATTTACCATGCATGTTTAAGCACACAAGATTTACACCACTTTCAAACTCAAAAGGAGTGTAGTTGTATGCATTTTTCCAGCGTGGACTGCTGTTAACAGTTAACAGTCAACTTTGCCTTCTTTCTCTAATCACCTTCATTGCCATCATCCAACAGGAACTCACTGATCTCCTCTCTCATGTGAGACCTAAAGAACAACACACCTTTGATTATATCATGACACTTCTCACTGTCTGATTTTTTTGGTTTTGTTTTTATGTTTATGGTAGTTGTGTGTTTATACAAAGTTTCTATACAAAGTGTTTATATAAAGCTACTGTAATTTTCGGACTATTGAGCACACCTCAATATAAGCTGCGCCCACTAAATTTAAAAAGAAAAAGATTTTGTATATACGCCGCACTTGTCTATAAGCTGCAGATGTTCACGTTGTAACATTAAATATTTACAGAGAAAAATATAACACAGAAAGATTTTTTTTACTTTTAATTAAATAAATGTATTTTAACAAACAGTGCCTGTAACATGGCTGGTTAAAAAAAAATAAAAATACAGTAGCCTACCAGAAAAGTAATTGATCGCTATCTTCATCTTCCTCCTGCGCACTAAAACCACTAAAGTTGTCTTCTTCAGTGCGGGAAATGAACAGCCTCAGAATTACTTCGTCACACACTCTCTTGTTTATTTTTGTCCATAAATTAGCTGTATCATAAGCTGCAGGTTTCAAAGCAAGTGAAAAAAGTAGCGGCTTATAGTCCGGAAATTACGGTATATGGTCAATAAGAAATGATTCACTAGCGAAGTGAAAATGTATATGTAACAGCTGTGGATTTGGGATCACTGACAAAATTTAAAAGGTCTAATAAATGCGTAAAAATTTGAAAAAAATATTTTATGCTTTCTAATTGATCAGTTCTGTAAAATAGGTTTAATTGTTATACAGACTCAAATGAAACCAGTTTTTTAAATGAAAAAAAAATTCTCCTGACCTCCTTTGCCTCCTCTGAGCCTCTGACAAAATGTACTGTGGGAGACATTCAACTGATGACTAGAAGGAAAGAGACCATCCAAGAGTATAAAACAAGAAGAGAGGAGAAAATTAATAGCAGGAGTAAAACAGCAAACAAGAGCAGAGGCGTGTCATGTCACTCTTCAGTCACCACTTTTAAAGACATGGAACAACATACTGTATGAGACAACAATGTTTTTTCCCTTTTTTTTAGATTTTTACAAAATATAAATAATATTGTTTAGAATTTAGATTTTGGATTAAACAGCTAACAACAGTAAAAAGTTTATGGTTATTTGGAATATATGACATCCTTTATTTCATTCAGTTTCAGGGGTTTGTGCTTACCATGTCTTTAATAGTCAGTTGGCAACTGTAACACAACAGGCTCTTCAGATTGGTTGTCTGTAGTGTCCTGTAAGACAACAACACAGAAAACTCAGCACAGTCCAAAAAGGTCTAGATAGAATGACTGCAGGTATTTAGTTTGACAAAGAAGGATTTTATTCAGTAGCATATGTAAAGAGAAAAATGTCTCTTAATACTTACTTGCCAGGAGAACAGCAGACCTCACCCACTGCTCCTCTCCCGCAATCCTCTCCCATTCCAGCTGAACAGCAGTGTTCAATGGGAGCAGTTGATTCCGAAACTACTGGAGCTTTAAATCAAACTGGTTTTATTAATAGCTTGTCACTGGTTGTGGAAATTTAATTGCTGGCTTATAGTGTACTGCTTTGTGTACACTGTATTTTCCAAATACAAAGAAAAACAATGTGGCATGACATGCAACCTCAGTTAGAAAAGATATCTGCCGAATGTCAAGTACTAATATTTTGATTGTACAACTATGAACATATTACTAGAAACACAAGTTATCTCATTCAAATGACATTTTAGAACTGACAAGCCTAGCTTTATTAACCTTAAAATGCTGTGCAGATGACATTTCTCATATTTGTGATGTTTATTTGTGTACTGCAAAAAAGGCTACAAAAATAAGTGTGGAATGTCACCAATGAGCATGTAGAAGTGACCAGAAGTCCAAAGTTTGATTAAGAGTTTACTGTGCCTGGGTTTTGTCTTGGGATTCCAATGCTGGCAGCTTTAAGAGATTTGGTCTGGGAGAGCTGTTCTGAGATCAGTGTGGCCTTGAAGGCTGAAGCATTCTCTGAAAAGAAAGAGAGAGACAAAGTTGAGAGAAGGAAAGAGGGGATTAACAAATGCTATATGGTATATGCTTACTCTGGAGGGAATTCACTACCCACTTAAAAAAAAAATGATATGAAACTGTTTCAAGGAAGAAAGCTGTTATCTGTGCAAACCATTCGTCACAATCTCCACTCAAACAAGCTGTCTTCATTACCATTATGCAAAAATGTATGGCAGAGGTGGCAAAAGAACACAATTTTTTTATTCAAAAGTACAGATAATTGTTATTATTATAATTTTTGTGTAAAAACAGACATTAGTAAAAAATACAAGCATATATTGAAAGTTCTTTGCTGAAGTAATAAAAAAAGGAGAATCTCTAAAATGTACTTCAACTATAAAAGTAAAGAGGTATTCAGCTGTTTAGGTACAATGCTAAGTATGTCTTACATCATACTAATATAGTTTGAATACTTCTGAAATTAGATCATTGTAGCTTTATTTGAAATTACAAAATAAAATACATTTAAAATAATGAACATTAAGTTTACTCCAATATAAAGCAGTTAATGTCAGCAACATAACTTTAAACAAAATTTGATGCTCCTTCAGCAGCAGCAAATGTCAGCTAGTTCATTGTAGATAGTGAAGATATTTTTGCATGTAGGGAGTAGAAGTTATCAGAAAGATAAATACTCAAATGAAATAGAGATACCTAAAAGCACACTAAAGAGCTGTAACAAAGTATTAATATTTCATAATTTCTACCTCAGATGTCTGCATGCATTACATCCTGTTGGTTAAGATCCCAAAGTAATATGGCCTCTACTTTGTAGGGGTAGGATGCCATTTCATTGATTTCTGTGATAACATGATGTATATGAAACTGATATTATATGTGCTACACAACTAAAATTTGGTGTCATGTGTTACATTTAATAATGGCTTTTATTATTAAATTAAAAAAATAAAAAAATGCATAATTTTTACTGTTTAGAAACCAAACTTGTCACTCAGGATGGCTGCCTACCATTGTGCTAAATTCTGTTTGAGGTTTACCTTACTATGTTTCAGCAGTCTCCTCAGTCAGCACAGAGGGAGAAGAGTGGTTCAGACACATTCACATCGATGTCATAGATTTTGAGTTATTGCTTTTGTTCCATACAGCACTTACCAAAAGCAGTATCCAGGGCACAAATGCAAAGCAGACATCTGTTAGAGTGGTCAGCTGTAGAGGAGCTCTTACATGCTGTCTGCAGCTTCTCACTGGTCCTACAGGACACAGAGCAGATTTTAATGACCTTTTGGTAGGCTTCCCAAAGCAGTTTTGTGTTTATAGAAAATTCTAGATTGATTGCTATATGATAATAATTCAGAAAAGCAGGCTGCATTTGATATGCTATTTCAGGCACCCCTAACTCAGTGATTATATGTCAAACCCGACAGAGAGTCCTTCATGTAGAATACATACATTTCTAAATGATGGTTTTAATTTTCTACTAACCTGTAGATGGTGCTGACAGTAGAAGGGAAGTCTGCCTGCAGTTTTGTGATAAAGCTCTCTGTCAGATGCTGGATACTGGCTTTTTCTGTTGTCTGTGGGATAAATACAAACCTAACCTGTTATAGTGATATTAAAGGTTGAAGTTTATGGAAAAACAGTAGACTTGTTCACTCAATCAAGCATAAAATGTATGACTTTAAATATGATGTCAATCTGGAGAATGTATTTAATTATATCAGTGACACTTGTGTAATTATAGTGAAGATCAATTAAATAATAATTATTAATTATGGGTGATTTTCATTTTATTTCATTTTTCTCAATACATTTCAGTTGCAGGGGTCCTTACACAATCTTTACAAAGATCAAAAAATATCCAAATACATTTAAAAGTAATTTCAAAGTGATAGTCTTATCAGGAGTGAGGCGCTGACTCCCACATTGAAGGTAATGATCCACATTATGTTAATGAACCAACAGCAGCCCTACAGGACAGAGGACGCAGACCTTGCTCCTTGCTCTTTTCTTAGCCCATAGTAAAGGGGACCCTCCTCAAGACAACTTCTCCAGCAACCCTGTGCAGATTGCTTCACTGCACTATGTTACAGGAGCAGCAATGTGAGAGCCTGCCGAGGGACTAACCAAGGCTTAACAAGTTAAGTCTGCACAAATGGCCAAGACAAAAGGTCTGCCAGCTGAGACTTACAAGCAACAGGAGTCACAAACCAGAGTTAGCCACAAGCTGCTAACTTACGTAACAAAGGAGCGATCAGTGGTCTTCAGAGACCCAGGATCTAGAGGGCCAGATCAGCCTGTAACCCATCAGCAAGTCTCACAAACCTGCAGCTTACGGACTCAATGGCATCACAAGCCTGCAGCCTCATGAGCTTTGTGAGGCAACATACTGGAAAGGACATGTTTTTCTTCCAAAGACTTGGTAATGTTACTGGATATAACCTAGTATGGCACAGCTAAGCACAGAACTATTCAACTTTTGTCACTGTTGAAATTATTTTATTGAATATGTTTTTTGAGCTTCATGTCTAGGCTAGGTTATTGTCAGTTAGTTTTACATTTTATACCCATACAGGGTTAAATGAACATCCAGTAACTTGCATGTAAGCAACCTGTGTGTAACTAACCCCCCTCTCTTTAACCTGGCACCTTTAGTTTACATGTACTGATCTTAAACAAAGAAATCATTTCATCTCCCCCACAACCCAAGTTGTGTTGTTTGGCCATAACCTTTGATTCAGCCATCTTTGTACTAAACTCCTTTTGTTTAAGCCACACTGTCTTAACCACCATTTTGAGCCAGCCATCATGCCTTTGTCCAACAGAAACAGACACACCCAGACACACGTGTGAAGTGTAAATAGTACATATGCTTGTTAGATGAGATATTGTGTGTTTCATGCAGTATTTGTTCAATAAATGGTTTTGAACATAAATGTTTTAATGTTGTAAGACTGAATGTTGCCAACTGCTACACTGCAAAAGACCAAATCGTTTCACTTACTGACAACTGATTAGGTCATTTTGATTGTTATTATTAAATTATTTATCATATTTCAAAATTGATAGTGATTTTAAAATACTGATTTAACCATTTGGCCATTATTTCTCTTTTTAGGGGGGTGCTCAGAGGCAGATTTAGTGTAAATGAAATCCTTTTACTTAACCTAATTATTAACTATTTCTGATTGCTAACTCCAGCATATTTGGTGCACAACATAATTGGTACATCTGTGTGAGGAGGGGTATTGTCCAAATTTGGAACCCCAACACTCCTTTCTGTCATTGGTTATGTCAGTGCTTCTCAAATGTTGGGGCATAAACATGCCAGGGGGTAACATGCACGGCAAAACTACCGTTTGCTTTTTCATTGCCGTACCAGAATAAAGTGTAATCACTGTTTTCAAAAGTCATGAGGGGTCAAAATTTATTAATTCTTGCTTTTAAGATGAAAAATGATATATGATGGAAAATAGATGAGCTCCAAAGATTAATTTTTAATTTTATTTAAGTTTATTTTTCAGTATCAAATGGCTCAATTAGTTGGTTGAAAAATGTTTAAAGTTTACATATGAATTTAATTTTGTTGAAATAAAGGCAAATTGATGCACTTTATATCTTTTCTGGTTCAGATTAAAAAACAAGGTTAATAAAGTTATTCTTTGTTGTAAATGGATCTATATCTTTCTTTTTTCTTTTTCTTTTGGTTTTCCCTAATGTTAATAAGGATACAATGTTATGCAGAGGTGTACTTGTAACACTTGGCTTAACAGGAAACAATTGAGAAACGCTGGGTTATGTGAACTGCTCAGAGCTGCACATTATTACAAGAACTATTACAAGTTCTGACGTGTGCTTTTAGCATTTCTTTGTTTTGTTTTTTTTCAAGATCTGAGGTCCATCTCATTTGGACATCACTGTTTAGTTTTCCCTGCACTTTTTAGGCCTAATGTTACTCTTAAACTGCTGGTTGATCTTACCTTAGTGTCCAAGCTAGGTATGAAAACAGAGGGCACCTTGAACAAACGGTTGTAGTAAGCTATTTCTTTTGCTGAGTAGTCTCTCATTGGCCTCACCAATTTTATGTCACCGTACCTGGAGTCTGAGAAACCCTTTTTAACACACACACACACACACACACACACACACACACACACACACACACACACACACACACACGACACCACAAATTAACAGGCATAAAGGTTCTGGATTTTCTGTCTGACAGTACATGCAGTGCTATTCCTCTTTGTCTGTCATCATCTCTGTAAATACGCACCGTGTCCTGAGCCAGGTGTGCTCCTCTGCCCACTGATATACTGGTAAGCAGTTTAACAGCAAGTCTAGTGCAGTTGTCTCCCAGCATTAGCTTGCTGTAGCCTTCAGTTCGCGCTGTGTACACCAGCAGGTGCAGCCTTAGAGGAGAACACAGAGTGGGGTCAGTCTGATATGAGAGTGAGCCAACCCAAAACTACAAATTGTTCATGATTTTGTGTTCTAATCAAATTCATAATTCTTATTTTTGAGGTGACTGCCATAAAATATTTTTCATAATCTTTGTATCCCATGACATTTTTTTTCTTGAGCTCTTGGATTGACCATGTGATTTAATTTTAGAAAGTAATAAATAATATTTCCATGGGAAATATGAAACCGCTTGGAAATATACCACTTGGACTGCCTGTAGTTAAGTTGTTGCCAAATATTTAATGTTCCATCTTTCTTTGTTTTATCATAAATGCCAAACAATCAAGAGAAAGATGGCGCTTTTTCCAAATGAATATCTCTGGTTAAACTGGAACTAAATACCAGAGCACCATTACAACAATAGGAAGTCAGGTGCTATAGAAGCAGTGAGACTAATTGCATATGCCCCTCTGACCTGAGTGTATTTAGTAGATCCTCTCTGGCAGTCAGTGTTTTAGCAGAGCCGACCAGTTGCTGTAGTAACTGTGTTTGGGACTCCTGAACATCAGGTTGTGATGTTTCCTTCTGTTGCTGTGGCGTCACACAGCTTCTGCTGTCACTCTTGATGAAGTGATCCACAGCTGCTTTGTAGGTGCTGGCTGGTCGCTCTGAAGGTGATGGGGCCATCATCACAACTGAGCTAGGAAGGTCCAGAACCTGAAAGAAAGTTGGGGGACACATTTAAAAATAAGTTTGATTGTAACAATAATTCTGGCAGAACATTTTTTAATTGCTGGCTGGCTTTTATTTTTCCTTTTTGCCCTCTCACCTTTTCTTACTTTGTTTTATTGTTTTATTTAGGGAGCTTATTGTTATATCTGGCAGGGACTACAGATATAAACTACTCTTTTTGCTAACTCTGGTGTATTTACAGAAATTAACTTAAGTGCTGTAACAGGCTGCTAAGGTTAAGTACACCCTTCCTGACCTGCTCCAGAGGCACACAATGAAAGGGAAAACCAGTTCCTTTGAACACAGCCTGGAGCTCAGCCACTGTCCTCTGTCTGTCCTCCTTAGACTGACCTACAGTGCCACCCTCTGGGAACAAAGACACACAAATGAAAAGAAATTCCCAGAGACATATAAAAAAAAAATGATTACACTCATTTTAGTATGATATTCAGTTTCATTTACCATCGATGAAAACAATTCCAGGTAAGAATCTCAACTTCTTGTGAGCGTTTTGACTCAAACCCTGGAAGAAAAAATGCTTTTAGTTGCACTGATATTTAAAAAAAAAAAAGTATTGTTAAATTGTATCTTCAGGCCACTGAATCTTTGCACTTAGGGGTATACACTGAAGTTTTTGAGCATAAGCATTTTATTATTTCTTTAGATGAGTTCATATTAGGGGAACAAGACCAGGTCATTTTTATAGTGTGGTTAATTCATTAAAAAGCATTCTTCTAATTTTGAATACAGTGCCAGTCAAAACTTTTGACACCTTCTCATCCAGTTGACTTTCCTTTTTTATATTATGTTTTTATTCTAGGGCTGTCGAAGTTAACGCGTTAATAACGCGTTAACTCAGATTCCTTTTAACGGCACTAATTTTTTTAACGCACGATTAACGCACGCATGGTCTGTGCCTTGCCAGTTCCCGTAGTTTCAGGATGTGGCGCTAAAATAACATTGCAAATGGTTACAAAGCAGAAATGGATACAGAAAAGGGACTTTTTAATGGAAAGTTTAGCTTTAAAGTTTTGCCCGATGGTTCTCTAGACAAAACAAAAGTAATTTGTATTTAATCGACTGACAGCCCTAATTTATACTGACGATATCAAAACTGGATAAACACATGAACTTATACAGTAAGCAAGAAATGTAAACAGTTAAGCAAGATAGGTTGTATATTTTGCCATGAGTTTAGAACAAATATCCAACCCAACTATCATAACCCTCTTCCTGAAAGATTCATAGTGGGAATCACACATGCAGATATTATTTGCTCACCTTCTCTGCATCTAAGAAAGACACAAAGAGACTGTAACCAAAAATTTCATTTTTGGACTCAATAGACCAAAATACAGATTTCCATTAATCAAATGTTTGTGTCATGTGTTTCTTGTCTTCTTGTAGATCTTAATCAGTAGCAGTTTCTTTGAAGCAATTTAACTGTAAAGGCCAATTCCTCCCTGTAGGTGTCATGATGGGTCTGCAAAATAAACTGTTTAAGGCATTTGTTTTGACTCTAATCTGATGTGACATTAATTGGTGATATTAATGTAGGGACAGATTGAATAAGAAACAGATGGAAAAAGAAACAAATGGATAAACCTCTTGGACTTGACTGAGCATTGAGCAAGAAGATGGACCTCCAGACACAGCCAGCAGAACCTACAACCAGAAAAGACATGCAGATATGGACCTGTGACAAGGATATGCATCGCACCCTTTTCATTTATGAAAGTTACTCCGCATAGCTAAGCAGTAAAGTTATTGTCAAATCATTCTTTTGGGAGAACACAGCGATTACTCAGAAAATAAAGCACTGAAACATACAAACAGAGTACATAGTTTACCTTCTCTCCAGGGAAGATTATCCTATTTTTCCCCAGCATGGCTCTAAACTTATGAACAAAGTATTCCTTGAAGCAGCCCCTTATAGACACAGAAATTATTCAAGCAGAGTTAGGGTTAGGGTAAGTCAGTACAATACTGTAAATATCTTCTCTGACCATATAAATAATATTGTAACAAGATCTCTTCTGGCCAAAATACTGAATCTAAAGCTTTCAAGAGACTTCATCATTGTCACCACTACTTTCAAAGTTTAGAGGATGCTATAATCACAAACAATATTCTTACTGCTGGGTTTAGTCGTCAGTGCTTTGTGCTGCTTGCAGTTGGGTTACTCACAGTATAACATTATAGTGCTGAATGTTGCATGCCTTACCTGCAGTATGTATCTCCAACTCTGATGACCACAGCTGCAGTCGCCTCTTTGCATTTGACACATTTCTTGGAAATACTAATAAAATAGGAACAAGAGACATCTTAAAGACCCTTGTGCATAGATTCAAATTTATGAGACATTTATATGAGACAGCATCTTGTCTTTGTATTAGGGCTGTCAGTCGATTAACATTTTTAATCGTGATTACTTGTATTAGTGTCCTGAGTTAACGTGTTATTAACGTGTTATTAACACAAATTTTTACCCTCCCCTTTTGTTTTGTCTAGAGAACCATCGGGCAAAACTTTAAAGCTAAATTTTCAGTTTAAAAGTCCCTTTTCTGTATCAATTTCTGCTTTGTAACTGTTTGCAATGTTATTTTAGAGCCACTTCCTGAAACTACGGGAACTGGCAAGGCACAGACCGTGCGTGCGTTAATCACGCATTAAAAAAAATAGTGTTGTTAAAAGGAGTTTGAGTTATTAACCTGTTTCAATCTTCATATGGTCATATTATTACACACATACTCACACAAAGAAAAAATACAGGAAATAATGTGAGTGTGAGAGTCTGCAAGTATTGCTTTTCTCATCTTTGTTTAGTCTTAAATTTTCATTGATCACATTGATCTATGACCTTCCTGGTTCATTTTTAGTTCAGTTTTATTCAGTCTGCCTTGAAACAACAGTCAGGTGACCTTGTGAACATTGAAACATGTATGTCTTTAAATCTATAACTGTATTTATAGATTTTTTTGCTATAAAATGAGTAAAGTACTTTTGATGGCTCTGTAACACAACAATAAATGGTTCAGAATGAACCCAACTTTTCAACTACTGACAATTAGAGAGGACTCTATATAACCAGCATAACCATCTAAAATTTAAATGTTAAGGTACCTTTTTCCAAACTAAGTGCTGTAGTACAACCAGCAGGAGGTCACTGATGTTTCAAGTGATTTTAGTGATTCTACAACTCCATAAATGTGAAGTAAATGAACAGTTTTTTAGTTGGTTTTTTTTTCTCCGTGCAACTCTATAGATGGTCCCTGTGCTCTGGTCCACAGACACTGGATTTTGGCCTTGCCAAGATTTGCATGCATCCCTTATTCAGACCAGGTGAATGCTATATGTCTAAAATTTTCAGTGTTATGTCGAAGGGGCTGAAAAATATGAATTGGAATCAGTTTACGATCCTATGGTGTCAGAGAATGAACTTAAGAGGTGCCTACTGAATTAAATACCAGATGCATAGCAAGCATTATAGTTCTGGCGATTAAAAATGCAGCTCTTAACACTCTGAATACTTAATGTTTACAGTACATTCTTCATTTAATGTAGTTGACAGAACGTAGATGACATCTGAAAGTCATTTGGAAACACTGGGTCCGTCTTTACAAATAAAGTCGGATTTCAGACCAACATGATCATCTTAATGCTGGTGTCGTTGGTTTTTCAACAGTATTTCGCTTTTGAGTTACTGACCCCGAAAATACGATTCGGTGGAAATCTTTCCAACTTTACTGAAGTTGTCAATATAGTGTCCAAATTTGAACTGCTTTTCACGACATACAGATCCACCACTATGGCTTCAAACCGCCTCAAAAGTGGAGACGATAACATCCACAAACTGGGCCTCACTGGTAAGTAATAAATATTTTCAAAGATGCAACATGCAAGCATTTTTTTTCGCAAAGCTTATAACATGAAACTGATACAGTGCTCTTATTATGGTAGGCACACTAACGTGACACCTTGCCTGGGTCCAGATCTTTGAATCTGCTCACACCACCGAATTCGGACCCAATAGAGTTTGACAAGTTAACAACGCTGTCAGATATCAGGCAAGTTATAGCATACCTGAGCAAGCGTGCATGCTCCAGCTGATCATGATAGTCTTCATCTACCTGGCACATTGGGAAGATGGCTACGGAGTGTCACCCGCAGTGTCTAACGTTACTTAAACCAACGTCTTTACTAGAAACAGGTGCTACAACAGCTATTAGCAAAAGACTTAACTATTATTGCTAACAACAATGCGCTACACACTCCTGTGTTACCAAACCCGGTCGGGGTCGAAACATTGGTCTCTCAATGTCTCTCGCTGATGACGTAGGAAAACTTCTTTGAATTAAATAGTGGTTTGGTTGCAAACAACACAAGGATACATTACCGCCCTCCATTGGTATGGAGTGTGGGTGGGGAAAAATATAGGGCTACATAAATAAGAACTGCTAAATAACAATTCTATGGATTTACGTAAGCCCCCATGGTCGCTATTATGGCATTTTTACTTATGTAATCTCGATATCACGAAATAATCATCTAATTATCACACGAAACCGGGTTGGGTTTTTTTTTACCTAATAACGAGATAAAATCGGTATAAAATAAAAACGAGTAGTGTTATCTCACGATCATTACCATGTTATCAAGAGATAACAACCCATTATCCCATGATAGTGAGACGATTATTTCGTGGTAACAGTATGAAAAAAAGAAAGTACTTGCCGCTCTCGGCTTTCGTAATGATCAAATAATAACATTAACCAAGTTAATGGATCAAATAATAACATTAACCAAGTTAATGGTGTCAATATTGATACATTACAGAGTTAATGTCATTTAAATGATCTGATATTAAAATAGGGAGCACGTAGGCCATCTCACGAACCGCAAAATTTCTCTTAAGCATATAGATTTCTCAATGGCGGAGATGTTACTTTTCTCAGTCTCAGCATAATATCTCAGACCACAAATCAGGGGATTATATTCGGCCTTATTAAGTCTTCTCTAACCACAAAAATTATTGGATGACCATATTTGAGACTAGATACCATTGTCTCTCCACTTTTTCTTAGCTAACTACTGTGTCTTTATCATCACCACCACTGTTCTTTGATTCAGTAAACCATCAACCTGGTCTCTTGATCTAAGTTGCATTTCCTTCTATCTGTGCTATGACTTTTTAATTTTGTCTGTCTGTCTTTGAAATGAGAAATGGTGTGTCCTTCCCAATGCAATACACACATTCTAAGACATTCACTAAGGTAATGTTGTAAGAACAGCAGATGTAGGAAGTATGTTAAAGTTGTATGTGATTTGTATACAGGAAATGTGGTAAAGTCACAGCTCTGTTAGATATGACAGAATTGGAGAACACAGTAATGGACGTGTGATGTTCATTGGGGATGCTCAAACATATGGTAGAATTGATGTACCAAACTGGTTTGAAAAGCATAGTGATAAAAACATATTGTAGAAAGGAGACAGAGGAGATAGAAACTAGTCCATTCTTACAATCCTCCCAAGATCCTCACATTCCATTTTATCTTTTTAATTTTAGGGGCAAATAAAACACATTTTTAAAAAAATGCATCATGCCTTCCAACTTGGTCCTTCACATCACCCTGTGGAAGTAGTTGAATAATGTTGTCTGTGGATCTGGTGGGTCTGCTAACCTTTTTGAAGATAATCCTGGGGATAACGTCATAAAAGCTACTAAGGTTTTACTTTATGTAGAAACAACAAATGTGAGGATTTACTATAGCACCAATATCAAAAGATGGCTGATGAAGCTGCTTGCAGTTTGGTGGCACAAGTCAGGGAAGGTCAGTCAAAAGTGGGGTTGCCACCTTTCATGCAGAGAAATAAAGGACGTCTTGACCACCACAGGTCCACTGGCATGCCATTGATGGTAAATGATAACTTAAAACATGGTTTAAAAACCTTAGTCTAACACAGATACAGAAATAACGTATGCATGATGAAAGGTACATTACACTGACTTTTACCAGACAGGGACAATGAGTACCCTCTTTTTTAGATTATTCACAAACAGTGTTTTATCTTTTTATGCCTCATTTTAATACTCTTTTTGACTGCACTTTTAGAGTAATGTAATCTCATTCCCCTATGTAGGTGTTATATAGTTATGGAGTGAATAATCAATAAACTAATTCTGATTCAAATCAAGTAAGTTATTTATAGTGCCAAATCACAGTGCAATTTGTCTTAAAACATTTAAATATAAGGTAGTTATAAATCAAACTATGTGATTTAAGTTTATTAAAACCCATCAATTGAAAGCAATTTCCACATAAATGGTCAGGTTTGAGGGGGAAAAGAGCAAGACATAGGAAGAGGGAGAGAAAGACAGAAAAAGAGAAAGAGACAAAGAGAGAGAGAGGGAGAAGATAGAGAGAGAAAGAGGGAGTGAACAAGAAAAAGACAGGGAGACATAAACATAAAAATTTTAATAATCAGGACCATCAGGAGGGGCAGTCATGAAAACTGATCCAGGCACAACCACAGTCAATAGGAATCTGCAAGACAAAAGAGAGTCTGGGGAAGGTGGAAAACAACTCTTCTTTTTCTTCTTCTTCTCATTATTAATTCTTCTACTTTTTCTTCTTCTTTTTATTATTATTGTTGTTGTTGTTGTTACTACTATATTTTGTTGTTTTGTTGTTGCTGTGCATCTCTGTCTGTTAAAATTCCCCTTTATCTCTATCTCTACGCATATATACACACACACACACACACACACACACACACATATATACATATATATACACACACACACACACACAAATATGA
>JAPZDZ010000003.1:550924-560924 GCA_029783805.1 Acanthurus tennentii
GAAGTGAGGAACAGTCTGTTCTCTTGTCTTTCCAGATTGTCTCTGAAGAAACGGGAGGAGGCGCCGCCCCTTGACCTCTCCCCAGAACAACCAGTTAGAGCACAAACGATCCCCCCTTACTTTTAACATAAATGTGGCAACTTAGTACCCAGAATACTAATTTGAAAACATAAGTAAATATTAACAAAAATAGTTGCAAAATTCAATATGAAATAATATAAATCCAAATTGTGGTTACCCTGTTTTGGGGGTGCCATCATGTGTGAGGCCCTATCAGACAGATGAACAAGAGTTACATCCTGCTGCAGGCTTCTCGAGCTGGATCTGTGCAGCAGCACAGAGTTGCTGGAGACACACTGGCGTTTCACTTATAATATGAGGAGAGTAAGGAGATTTAACCAGCAGGACTATTGTAGAGGATAAGTTGTCAAGGCAAAACACAAAAGCACCTACTTTTCCAGTATTTCTGATGCAAACGAAAACTTGAATTAAAATGCTTTTAATGTGAAGCTGCAGCTGTGGGTAGTGCTCAGTTTGCATAAGCAGCAACTTAACACTATGATTCATTGACAGTGTTTTTTACTGAAGCAATTACCAGCATGCTCACAAGCTCACCCCCATGGAAACCCCAGTAGTGACTCGAGAGCTGTGTAACAGTTATGTTAGCTATCATTTTATCACAAACTTTCTCCACAATGAATGGCATCTAGTTGCTATGTTTTATCCACTCCCAACCTCACCTGCATGCTGTAATTGGCCAAGGGACTAAAACAAAACATCACAATACTTACAGAGGGTAGGGGCTAAAACAAATGTAAAGGTGCCTATAAGTGATGATTCAGCTGAATTAATTTTGCATTGGTGAATATTTTGTTTTTCAAGAAAATTCTACCAACTATACCTCTAAAGAAAGCCTCTAAGTGAAAACACAGGACTTAGTTTGAAAACTGGGCTGTCTGTCTCAAGTCTCTATTATTCTGTTATTATCTGTATAACTATTCTTTATTCTATATTTATTCAATATTTATTAATCTGTTAATCTGTCTTACCGGTCTATACCAAAAGTACAAAGATAGAATGGGGCAGAATTGTTGTGATGCCTCTGAACCAGAAGCAGAGGTAGTAATAAAAATTCAAACTGGGTAGACAATTTCTCGGAGCTCCTTACCCTCTCAGTAAAGGAACAGATCTACCAATATATAACAGGGATGATAAATGATTGTTGCAACCATGTCATTCCAGTATTTTTGTTTAGAAAGTGCTGCACAACACCCATGTAAAATGTCTTTCTAGAAGTGTGTGTTGTTATATGTCACACTTAATATGCCCTTTACTTTCCTCAGTGCTGGCATTCTTTTTGAAATCACACACTGGGGCTGCATGGCTTTTGGTAGAGTTGACCTGTTAAGTCATGATGAAATAAACAAATACAAATCATAAAATACAAGATAAAATGTGATTTATTTGAGGAAAACGCCTATTAAAATTACAAGAGCAGTTGGAAGAAATCAGTAAGCTACTACAAGATTGTAATTCATGTTTTCTCTTTGTGTGTGCATGTGTTTGTGTATGTGTGTCCCTTATTTAGCAATATTCCTAACCGGTCAACATTTGTGTGTCCGTTCTGTGGGGCCAGAAACTTGGACCAGCAGGAACTGGTGAAGCACTGTATGGACAACCACCGTAATGACCCCAATAAAGTGGTAAAGAAGTAATTCTAGATTACATTATAAACTAGACTAAATCGGGTAATCCCCAATCACTTATAGTGCTTTCTTCCTGTAAAAGACACTCCACTCTTGTAAACATTTTGAGACACCTTGAACTATTTTAAGTTCTCAGGAACTTAAACATTCTCAACAACTTTAAACAATGCCTAACAATTTTTACATGTGAACAGTTATTTCATTGACTTACTAAATCATATAAAAAAGGCCAAGAGGATTTTATTGAGAGAAAATTAGACTCCACAGATTAGTTCCTTAATTTTAAGAACTAGGGTCTTGTTTATAGCCTTTGAGTATACACAAAATAGGCCCTGAAAGAGGCGTACACCCCTTTCCACACACAATTTGTGAGTTATACACTGCATGCTCAATTATTAGGCAAATGAGTGTTCTATGCAGATTTTCCAACTTCAACACCAAAAACTTAAATACTCACTGGATTTGAATCACCTTTACGTGATATGTGTTTGTGTAATGAGAGGGGGAGGGTGTAGCTTGAAGTGATGAACACCCTATAATAAAGTGTGCATAATTATTAGGCAGCTTCATTATCTCAGGCAAAATAGGCCAAATGACAGATTTAACTGACACTGAAAAATCAAAAATTGTTTCATGTCTTTCAGACGGATTCCCCACTCTTGAAACAGCTTAACTATTAAGGCATGACTGTTGGACTATCAAGTGTTTTGTTGCAAATAGTCAACAGGGTCGCAGAAAATGCATGGATAAAAAAAGTGCATATTAACTACAAAGGCCTGACAAGGAATAAAATTTAAGCTACCAGTAGTCTGTCATCCTTCTGTACCGCAATAGGGACTTAAGCAGCAACGGTTGAGAGGATGGCTATGGTGTTCGAGAACAACTTTGGGCTTGCGTAAATTTATGTTGTCACTTCACATCTACGTAGCCCATCTGTTTACAATGGAAGAAAGAATGAATGATTTAACTTCTTGAGCACAATGCCAAAGTTTTTGCAGGTGATTATATGTTTTTATTCCTTTATTAACTGTCAGTTCATGTATATTTGACTGTGCAATTAGTCCTTTCATGGATTTTAAGTATGTTCTTAAGAAATACTTGCAAATATAACTAGTTTTCGTGTTTGTTCATATACAATGTCATCAGTTGCCAGCAGTGCCAAACAGCCACAGTAATTAACATTACAATGCATTATCTTAAGTTAGCAAGATTATCAATTAACTTTAGTCTACATTATAAAGTATAGCAAACTAAGGCTAGTTTTCTGTAAAACTATGTGTTTAGAGCCCCCATGGAGTGGACGGAGAGGCATGACATTGAGCTTGCCAGAGAAAAATTAGTATCTGAGCCATTCAAGTACAGGAAGGGGAGTTTTGATAAGTGGAAGTCCTGGCCTACAATTGCAGACATGTTAATAGTTGCCTGGGCCTTCAATTAAAAGTGTCTTAGGGAGAGGTTTGATTTGAGGAGAAATATTAAAAGAAGATCAGTAAGGATGAGAAGAGTAGTGGCACATCAATGAAGTTAACTGAATTAGATCAGTTGATAGAAGAGATATCAGAAAAGGAGATGGCAGCCAAAGAAATGAGAGCAGGACATGACAACAGAGAAGATAGATGCAGACAGGGCCAAAATGGAGGAGGCAAAGAAGAAGGCAATGGAGAGAATAGGTTAGACCAGATGGAGGCTGAACACGTATGGAGAAGTGTGCAGCAAGAAGGAGAAGAGGAGAATTTGAAGTGACCCAATTGAATTTTTGAGAGAAAGAAGCCAAATTTATAAAGAGCTGAGAGGAACGTGTTAAAATCGAAAAGCAAGAGATGTAGGAGCCAGCAAAGAAAGCACAAGAGTCACAGCAGCAGATGATGCAAATGATGCAACAGCAGCAGGCTCAAATGCAGGCTACCCAGGCAACAGTCCTTCAGCAGCTGCAGGGGCAAGCATTGCTTGCTCTTGTAGGAAAACTTGTCAGGGAAAATAAATTCAATCCATTGTATTGAGATCACTCAAATCAGTCTTGGGGCAAGGGGACTAGCAATGAGTATTCTGACTGCTGCAGGAAAGAAGCTGTTTATTAATCAAGTTGTATTAGTCAATTTGCTACTAAAACATGACTCCATTAATATTTTGAAGACCCCTGTAGTAAACCAATTTTGTGTTGTGTAGTGTTTTGGTTTTCACCCTCCCTCCTATGTCTTTCTTGCAGGCACCCTGCAGTTGTGTGAAGAATAAGGTGTTACATCAGTTCCTGTTATGTTTGTTTTTGTCAAAATGTTTATTTCTGCACCTCACAACATTCCAACACTTATCACTCATGCACATCTCACACCACTGATTGCACTTATATTTACACCTCGTCTTATAAATATTTAATTTTATTTTCCAATTTTCAGTTGATCATTCAATTAATTTTCTTGTGTAAAATAAATGACTTTTGTAAAACAGTGAATATGGTGTCTCTACAATGTGAAAGATGGTCAACTATACAATATGTTACAAAACAATTGCAGTTTGATTTAAATATCAAAATGTATATAACAAGGATCAATAATGTGAAATATAAACAAACAAAAAATTAAGAATAAAATATTGATTATTGCTAAGTTGAAGTGGATTTCTAAGAATATTACTAGAGTGAACATCAAGAATGAACTTAGAAAAAAGCACTGTAATTATATATATTAACATACATTACTATCTTTTCATACACATTTGTAGGTTGAAGATATAGTTATGCAGCTCTCAATTAAGAAAAGTATCTACTAGACAGAGTGAATAACTTACCACAATGGTAATCCACAATGGTGGGAGGACCCAGTTAAAAAATTTTAGTGTTTGATTACCATACAGGCAAGTGAGTGCATTTCTTCGTAAAGAAGATACAATGTAGAGTCTGCCCACGCATCTTAAACCAATTTTACATTTTTCTTAAAGGCCATAAATCAAAAGAAATGAGCAATTTCTCCAAACAACCACTCTACACACACTTAAACTCCACTCATGCTTTTCTTGAATGCCATTATCTGGGGAGTGAGACAAACGTTTCTGAATAGGACCTGGAGGGGTACATGCAGTGGATATGCAGGATCTCCATATAAGCACATTCGATGACCAGCAGGTCAAGCAGGTTGTTCAAGTTGTAGGCCAGAGTCTGCTAATAGCCCAGAATCATATTTCCTCCCTTCTGCAATAGAAATTTAGCATTAATAATTGCATCAAGCCAGTATCAGGAGTAACTTATGCCTGAATTTGTGATTTTTTAAAAATAGAACAGTGTATCACGAGAGTCTACTTATATAGCCTAACTTACCTACTGGGCCATGTAGATCAGCAATTAAGCCATTGGGAATGGCAACTGCCTGAAATTTCAAGCTCTTTTGTGGCTGTTGTACATCACCTGCTGGTTCCTTCCTGGTCTGGTGATGATCGCAGTGTGATGTCTATAAAGCCAAAGCAGTTCTCCAGTTGGGCAGCCATTTGATGAATGAAGCATAGATTTGCAGAGTGGCTGGGTTCAATATACTGTTGTTTAATTCTGTAATTTTCTGGTGATAAATGAAATCCTGCATTCAGTTTGTTGCCATGCACAGGACTGGTACTGGTTGATTCCCACATCACCTCATCATGTTGCTGTAATGGCATGGGTATGTTGGCCTCTTCAACAACATGTAGAGCACCTTGGTGCCAGCCACGACACTTCTTTGCATGCAGACAAACTCAGCAGGTATACCAAGACCCTCCACAAGTGGTGATATGTCAGTTTTTCTCACCCGAATCCCTGCTAGACACTGATAGTCCTCCATGTCATCCAAATTAAAACATGTATTGCATGTATGCCAAATCTAAACTGGTAAATCTGTTCATGTCGCAAAGTAATACAAACTCCTCATTTTATAATAAATTGTCTTCTACAGCATATATCAAGGGCTCCCTTAATTTAAGAGACATTGTACCAAAAATGTTGCACAAAAGTTCACAGCGCAGTTAATTTGCACAACCAGTAACAGTTGTATGGGATACAGTGTTGCTTAGTGATATAAATTATGTATTAGAACTTGATATTAATTTTTAATTAATTACCACTCACTGCTACGACAACCCGTTGAAATCTCTCCCTGATGCTGTAGCCCCCCCTTTAACATTGCTGCCTAGAGTCCCTGATGCTCGAGAACTGCAACCTGCCTGGAGTGTCCAGAAGTACAAGGTGTCACATGCTCAGCGATATAAAGCTGGAAAATGACCCCCACTGAAAGAGATTCACTAGTTAAAGCATCAAGATTGGGCCAAGAAATACCTGAAAACATATTTTTTAAGGTTTTATGGAAAGATAGAATGAGAGTGACTCTTGATTGACCAGATGGACTGGCCAATGGCCGGATCATTAATGGACACAGGGCACCACTTCTAGTACAGAGCCAGCAAGCTGAAGGAAGGGCACTGGTATCAGTCAGTCAATAAAAATGTTTTTCTATAGCACTTTTCACAAAATAAAATAAAGCACAGAGTGCTTAACACAATACAGTACCCTCCTACCCTCATCCTCACACACACACACACACACACACACACACACACACACACACACACACAAACACACAATAACACATACACACAAATTTACTCCCCCTTCCCCATCCATACATCCACGTCCAAAGTAAAACTATGTAATTAAAAACAAGACCAGGAGCTGAACTGTGGAAGTGCAATCTTATGTGACAAAACACCATAGAACAGGTAAAAACTGAAAATCAAAAATAGTAATTATTAAGATATCAATCAGTCATTAATAATATCAGTCATAATAAAATATAATCTGTACATATGGTAAAAAGAATCTAAACCATGGTAAAAGGTAAAACTGTCAATAGATGAGTTAATAACAATAAATAGGTTTAAATAAAATGAAATACCAACCAATAATAGACACATACAATGTATAAATAGGACATGGATACATGGATTAATAAATAAGTTTAATTAAAAGCCAGACTAAAGAGGTTGATCTTGAGTTTTCATTTAAAAATATCCACACTATGTGTGGTCCTCAGGTTTTCAGGTAGGTTTTTCCACAGGCATGGATCATAGTAACAAAAAGGTTCCTCTCCATGAGTTTTTGTCCTGACTTTATGGACAATTAAAAGGCCACTGTCAAAAGACCTGAGGGTCCAGGAGAGTTTATAGGATAAAAGTAAATATGATAAATAGCCATAAACTGTTCAAATAATGAAAAATGTCATTTAGAACTTTTCATCAGCAGTGTGTTCGTAGTCAACTCTTAGCATTTGAAGTTGATAATGCCCCTTAATGTACATCTTTACACAATGTTTTGTAAGTCAGATAATTCAGTTGCAGGTATTTAGCTATATTTAGCTATGTAGGTGTTGAGCTACCTTACCTGATCATCTAACCCTAAGAGCATTGCTCTATAGAAAGTGTGTATCTGTGATACTTAGATGTGGTCTGGAGGAGCACATTGAATGTCATTAACACTTGAGAAAATGTTGTGCCCAAAGAATAAGCTTTCCAATTGCAAGATAAAGCAAAAAATTATTAAAATATGGCCTAAACTGAAATTGTTTTGGACTATTTCAGCTGGTCCTTCATTAAGGTGGATTAAATATGTTTGCTGCTGTTCTTGTCTAGAGCAGTACATTTCTATGCCTTTGTGTTAGTAGTAATCTATGCTTCTCTAAGCTGGGAGCATGCCGACCACTTCAAGCAGTGCAAAAACATTGTTCAGTTGGCAAGTGTGAAAGATGACTTAAGTTAAAGACATAAAAAGTTAACACCACTACATTGTCACTTACTTTAGTGCTGCAGCATGTTTGTGACTATGAATTTGACACTCCAGAAATAAAAAACATCAAAGAAGCCTGCCTACTTGCAATTGAGAGGGATTAATCACTATTTTTAGCAGGTTTACCTACATTTAAAACTAGCATTTACACACTAAATTTTGTATGAAACTGTATCATTCTTAAGCATGTTGACTGCCTATTTCTGTCTGTCAAAAAGGCAGAAACAGGCAGTAAACATGCTTTTGTAAGGACTTAAAAAAAACAGTCCAAACCATGTTTTTGTGTGTGATTTAGTGATATTCATTCACAAGTATTTATTACAAAATCTGGCAGAAACAGGACTAAAATGAGCTCTGTGACTGTGTCTTCAGGTGTGCCCTGTATGCTCAGCAATGCCATGGGGAGACCCCAGCTATAAGAGCTCAAACTTCCTCCAGCACCTCCTCCACAGACACAAGTTCTCTTATGACACCTTTGTTGTAAGTTCAATGCCTTTATTATTTTATGTCTATCAAGTATTTCCTTTCAGCTTCAGCTTTAGCACTCTCATCACTTTGTTAAGCGATACTGATAGAGAGCATTCTTTCGCTAATCTTAAAATAACATAGATAGGTCATTATAGCCTTAAGTGTATAATGCCTCAGCCCAGGCAACAGCTGCATTATGTTTTCAGTTTCCTTATGGGTCCCATTCCTCTGAAAGTGATCCTTAAGGAATGCTTGGAGGATATTTCTTTAAAATTTGCACAAACATCAACTCAGACTCTAGAGTAATTGAATTGATTTTGTGGTCAAAGGTCACTGTGACCTTACAAGACAGATTTTTGGCCATAACTCCAGATTATTCTGATTATGACAAAATTTCACACAAATAAGACAAAATGATGAATTTTTATATTATAATTATAACTTAACTTTGACGTCATAATGTTTTAAAAAACACCTATCTGGCCACTATTCAATGGCATAACTCAGTAGGATCATATGACGCAAAATGATACTGGTTAGATACTAAATTGTTAAGACTGTGCTGATTGTATAAATCTTCTATGCTGCAGGGACGAGGATGTGTATAAAGCATCCAGTTTTTAGAATTTGTAGCTTCTTTGCAGTGACATCCATTCTTCAAGCATTGTAATCCCCCAAAGGGCATTGGATTTGCTGATATTAAGCTTCAGGTGATTGTCGTAGCACCATGTGACGAAGCTCTCTTTCATTCCCCTGTACTCCTAATTATTTATTTTGTTATTTTCACTAATGTAGGTTCAAGGCATGAGTTAGGTCAGTGACTCACAGGGTTCATGGTTTTATGTTCATCTAGTAACATAAACACATTTTGCACTAATAAATGAAACAGCCTCTTTAAATAATGGATGGTGGTCTGTTTTGTTAGATTAGGGTTTGGTTGTGTGTTTTGACATGACTAGCGGCTGTTGTTTTTTGTGTCTTGTCAGGATTACAGCATTGATGAAGAGGCAGCACTGCAGGCAGCTCTGGCCCTGTCACTTGCTGAAAACTGACATTCGTGGCATCACCACCATCCTCTCACTGTTAGCACCAACTCCACCATTACTGCATTGCTGCTGTTAATCCTTGGCTCAGAAAGTATCATCCAGCCAGCAGAGAGACCTGACCCAGATGGATTCACATAGTCTCTCGCTTCCTTTTCATACCAAGGATGTTTTTCCTGGTGTAGCAGAACAGTCATTTTTTACTTGTTAGAGGAGCAGCATTTTGGAGGTGTCTTCTCTTCATATTTTGAAATTGATAAATTGTAGACAGGATATCCTGTTTATTTGGAATGAATCCAGTGACCATACTAAGCTGAGTTTAAAAAAAATCACAAAACAAAATCAGCAACCAAAAACAAAACAAAAAAATTCATACATCAATTTTAAAATCTCAACCTACAGCTTGGAAACAGTTAATCCATTTACAGCTTTAGTTTACCTGACGGCTACCATCTGGACCACCACAGCATGAAGGGCTAACCACATGAAAAAATATTTCAGTTTCACTGTAGTAACCTTGTGGCCTACACTACAAAGTTCAGTTTGTTCATCCTGAGGGAGGTGTATTAGGAATATCATGCCTATCTTGTTTAATGTTTGATTTTGCACATGTGACAGACAACTGCACATACTTACAGTTGTCCTTGTAACATTAAATTAAGAAAAATGTCATAAATACAGTGTAAAGTATTTGTAAAGGAAAAAATTGTTACAGTATGAAAAACAGGTATGAATTCAAGACTGATGGATCATAATAGTATATTAAAAAATTACAGTAAAAACATTAATGTTAATATAATATTAAGCTTAAATCATTAATCTTTATTTACTTTAAATGCTCTTTGAATGAATTTGAATATATCAAACAGCTTGAAATTTCTATGAGTTGGACTGTTTTTTTCTTGAAATTAATTTTTTATCATTACATTTAATTGTTCTGCGCACATTGAAATGGAATTTGTTAAGTAAACCACCTGAAAAGTGTA
>JAPZDZ010000003.1:563424-577809 GCA_029783805.1 Acanthurus tennentii
ATAATAGCAATCTTTGATAAGTATTTGTTATCTTCTTCATCACTGATGTGTTTAAGAATCTGCAATTCAGATTAAGTAGCTCTACAGTTCACATACACAGAGGAAAATGGACATCAGCAAAGTGTGTCAGACTGCTGTAGAGGCTTTGTAGATGGACAGCAAAGACATCTTCAACCACATTTGATGCAAACACACAGAGGTGTATGACAACTGTCTGGCTTGTAAAGGTTAAAGGATTGGTTCAGTTTTTTCAAGACTCTCAAAACATCAATGAAATGTGCATTGAAAGAGTTATCAGTCCCGTTCTTTTCGTACTGGCCAAGTATTGTTCCACTGCACAGCAAATGTTGTTTAGACTATTCTGGGCAAATAAAGCGAAGGTAACTGGACTTGGTAATATGTCTGTGAAGACGTTTCACCTCTTATCCAAGGGGCTTCATCTGTTCATGCTTGTCTGACTAGGCTAGGCCTGTCTGACTGGCTTGTGGAGATCCCTGGTTTTTAACCTCTGTGGAGGTGTTCCAAAGGACAATGGTGTCTAGCAATCGTTTGTGCTCCTAGGTGTGGCTCAGGTAGTGCTCAATTCTGTTGTAATGACAGTTGTTGGAGTCATTAGAGTGGTTGGAGTCACATGAGGCCAATCGTGAACGACAGTTATTAGGGTCGTCCGGGTCCCCCAGAGCCATTTGTGAATGATCATTGTTGCCAGTTGCCTTCGATTTATTTGCCAAGAATAACCATGACCTGGATGAATGAGAACATTCACAGATATGTCGTTTAGACTAAGGTGAGGCTCCAGCAGTGTGTGTCGTATGAATGAAGTATGTATTAAGATCTGATGTGAAACCACAACTTCTTCTCTGTTAAATATATATAAGAAACGTCATTGCAAATCCTTCTGGTAACTTGAAACACAGCTTTTCTAAATATTATGTTGCATGGCTCACTTGATGCAAACACTAAAAGTGTGAGACTTTGTTCGTCTTTATTAGGCCAACATTTTTTTTAATGATCTAACATTAAATATTTTTATTTTATTAGCAATAACGGACACTGTTGCCCAAAAGCTACAGAAACTGGTTGACTTATTATCATGGCTCACCATGAGGCAAAACTATGAGCGAGTTGAGGGACCGGACTTAGCTGTATGTCTGTAATAACAGAAGGACAATAACATTGCAAACGGTAACAAAACAGAAATGGATACAGAAAAGGGACTTGTAAACAGAAAGCTTAGCTTTAAAGTTTTGCCCAATGGTTCTCTGGACAAAACTAAAGTAATTTGTATTTATTTGTATTTATTGTAAATGTAAACGGGCAGGGTAAAAAATTTGCGTTAATCACGCGTTAACTCAGGACACTGATCACGATTAAAATTTTAATCCACTGACAGCCCTAATATATATATGTATATATATATATATTTACATACATAAATATTTATATATTTTTATAGATACATTTATATGTTTATATTATTTATTATATATTATATATTTTATTTATATTATTTATATTTATATATACATATATATTTATATGTATACACACACACACAGATGAAGCCAAGGTACACTATGATTTATTGTGAGAGCTGTAGTTTTTATTCCGTATCACCAATGCCTTTATGTGGTTAACTCAGATTTCTTAAGCTTTATATTAGCTTTAGAATCAGTTTTTGCACAAAACAAGTAGAAATTGTACCCATTTCTCACAGCTAAGATATGCCTCCAATGGCATGCTGCATTGCTAGTATGGAGAGGTGGACCAAATGAAATGACTTTCAGTGTACATATGATGTGATTATTGTACTGTGATAGACAGGAAAGATTCAAATGTCTTGTTTACACATAGAAACATACACAATGATAGGTAGCTTGCTAACAAGCCAACATCCTAATGCTACTTTATACTAGCACAGTAGATACTGCTTTAAGCCTGCTAATTACATTAACAAAACGGAATGTGTTAGTTGAAAACCTTCTGTTTCACCAGTAGAACTGTAGCTCACCTGGACAGAGATACTATCTGACTTAGAGATGTCAGTGACAGACTGTATTGAAGAACCAGCTTCTTCCAAAGTGCATTGCACAGGTTTTGTACTTCAAGGTCATCACTGACAAGTCCTGCTCAAGTCAGTTGTTTACTGTTTTCTCTTACACTGTATTAACTTTGCCAGGTTGTCGAGTATATAACTCTGTCATAGTGGTGTCATCAGGGTTAACTCAGCTTGGGTTTAAGACTACAAATTCATGTCAGAAAACGTATGTGACAAACTTGGGGAAAGAAAAGTTTAAGGACAAATGTGCAAAGTGCAGACATCTCAATTCATAATCTGTCTTCAGTGTTTTTAATACACATTCTCTCGAAACATAGTAATAATACCAATAAAAAAGTGCTGACAGTGACATTACCACTTGGGATGTTGATGATAATAGGCTTTCCAGCTCTACTGTTTGGAGTTTTATCAAAACACTAATGAGATGTTTTGTAGCATTTTTTCCTTTTCTATTCAATAAAATAATTTAAAAAACACTGATTTAATTGGATTTTGACTTTTATCATGGGACATGGACTCCACCAGACCTCTGAGGGTTTGCTGTGGTATCTAGCACCAAGCAATCAGTAGCAGAACCTTTGAGTCCAGCAATTGTGAGGTGGGGCCTCCATGGATCAGACTTGATTGTCCAGTACATCCTATAGATGCTCAATTTGATTTAGATCTGGAGACCTTGGAGGCCAAGTCAACACCTCCAACTCATTGTGTTCCTCAAACCATTCTTGAACTACTTTTTGCAATGTGGCAGAGCATATTATCCTGTAGTGAGAGGCCATCAGGGAATACAGTTTCCATTAAGGGTTGTTCTTAAACAACAACAATATCTGGAAGGTCGAACATGTTCCACATGAATCAACATGAATGGTAAAACCCAAGGTTTCCCAGGAGAACATTGCCCAGAGAATCACACTTGCCTCCACTGGCTTGCCCTCTGCCCATAGTGCATTCTAGTTCCCCAAAGTACGCACACGCAACCGGCTATCCACATGACAAACAAATATGTAAGAACATATATGATTCATCAGACCAGACTGCCTTCTTCCATTGCTTCATGGTCCAGTTCTGATGCTTACAAGCCCATATTAGGTACTGACCACTGCAGACTGGGAAACTCCCACAGGAGCTGCAGTTTTTAAGATGCTCTGACCCAGTTGTTGAGCCATCAAAGCCTGGCCCTTGTCAAAGTCACTTCAATCCTTACGCTTGCCCCCTTTTTCTGCTTCCAGCATATCAACTTAAAGGATAAAATGTGCTCTTGCAGCCCAATATATCCCACCCACTGCCGGGAGCCATTGTAATGACATAATCAGTGTTATTCACTTTACCTGTCAGTGTTCATAATGTTATTGGTGATTGGTGCATATATTTTATTGTTTTAAATCTATTACTTGACAGACAATTTTTAAATACAATTTTAATGTACAACACTCATTTCACTTAAACTCAGAATAAAACACAAAATAAAATGCTTCCTTTGATGCCCTTCATCTGACTTCACCACAGCATCTGACCTTTTCCATCCTTCAAACCTAAAACACACACACACTCACACATACCCTGTTTCACATATTATCAGATGTCTTAGTGTCATATGCAGAACTTTAGAGACCTGCAGTGAGATACTATATGGAACCACTAACACACCCATGGTTAAAACGCATCATAATCTGAATATTGTGTCTATTACTTTCCCCACCTATTATACACACAAACACACATACGTTGTACTGTATCTGTTCGCCTAATAATAGGCCTCATATCTTGACAATAGCTAAATCCGGCAGTGCTGTCTTGTTTTACTGACACACTGTGAGATGGAAAGCTGCCCTCATGCCTAATATAACAACTTTCCATGTATTTATAGGCCTGCTGGGTGTCAGAATAGCATGTGTGTGTATTGAAAAGGAACCTGGCTGACTGGTTAGGAATATTTATATTTGTTCCAGAGACAGTTCCTATTCATAGCATTCCATTACATCACAACAGAGCAAACAACTGGTAAGCAAACAACAGGTGCTAAGAATCATACTACAGGTGTACTGAAGGGCAAGTGATTGCAGAGTTGTGACAGCGAGTCAAGTAGCTTTGCTGCTGGTGACAAAATATTCTTTAATTTAAAAGCATATTCTTGCCCAAGACAATATATACTTCTAGACTGTAATGACTGATAATGGATAAAAAAATTGACTGACAGTGTACAGAGATAGATTTTTGAAGTCCTTATGACGGCGACCTGGGGCCCCTCCTATTCAGCTTGTCCATACTAGTCTCTCCATAATTTGCAACTCAATGCACTCTCTCCTTCAGAGTTCCTTTCATAGTTCTTTTGAATAGATGAAGAGTGTTCAGGGAGTCTACACATTTACACATTTCATATTTTCAGATAAGGCTGTTATAAATAAATGAAACATTTGGACAGAAAATCCAGTTTCCATTAAAATTACACTCTCATCAGCACATCTGACGACAGTGGGAAAGCAACAAGACTGTAAAGAGAAAGACAAAGGGGGAATGGCCTAACTGAAAGTATTACAGCTAGTCATTTAGTTAGCACTAACATCAATTTTACCACTCAAAGAGCACAAAGAACATACATTTGTGGCTTTTGCTAAGGCAGTTGAGGTGTTCTCAATCTCTTCATCCTGTACAATTAAAATAATGCATGCTTGTTTTTTTTTCATATGTTAGGTTAAAAGGAAATGTCTATGACAGGTAGTTATAGATGATAATAGACTAATTTGTCAAACTTCTGTAAAGTTTTGTTGAAAAAGGCTGACATTAAATCAAAGTGTCATCATGACGCTGCTCAGGCTCAGGGTTTTGTGATCAACATGCCATGTTAAGATCACTACTGGTCTTTTAAGGACTGTCCCAAAAGTCCTGTTCAGACAACTGACTCTGATGAAGAGTATTTTAGGGTATTTTACTGTGTACAGGCTGTCAGGACAGCAGGCAGCCTGCCTCCTGGTGCTTGGTTAGCAGTGAGATCCTGGAGAAGGTCTTAAAGCAGCTGTCACATTGGTACTTTTTCACCTCAGAGTGGGTTTGGAGGTGAGCACGCAGGTTGGATCGGTCAGCAAAAGCTCGGCTGCAGTGGAAGCATGAGAACGGTTTCTCTCCTGCAGAAGGAACACAGAAATTCATGTCAGTTGTAATGAAAAAAAAATCAATTAACTATCAGATCAATTCATATTACTTTCCAGGTGAAGAATAATACAACTCAGACCCACACAGTGACACTGATCAAACCCACATTAGGGGTCTATTTAAATTGGTCAGCACTCGTTAGCAGCCTTCCTTCATGAATGTTGATCGTAAAGCAATAATCGTAACATACCAACACAGAAAACACAGGATAGTGAGTACTGCAATGGTACAACAGCAATGGTAAACCATAGCAAAATTAACACACGTAGAAACTCATATGGTGTAATGTGTAGCATGAACTAAGAGACAAGTTTTGAGTTAAAGGCTTTTGCCTACTTTGTCACAACAGGTTGTCCAGCTATGAAGAACTGGTGTTGCTACCTGAATCAGAAAATACCTCAGTGATACTGACTTTTAAAAATCAAATCAACCCTGATACTGTTCAATAACTTAGTGATTTAGTATGTTCTTTGTGAAGTTAGCAAATACAAATGTCATAAATCGTAGCAGTAGAAATACCTTATATATATATCTAGTATAATTTAAAATAAAAAACAGTGGATTATTTTACATATTACAGCAGATTGCTCGTATTACGTTTCCTGCTCATAAATGCAAGCACCTGTCATGCATCATGGCTGTGGTTTGTCACACAGCTTTGTATCATAGTGTAGTATCAAAGCCAGACGACATCAGTATGACATGATCAGGATAATTTTCTGAGATTTGATAAAAAATCTCCAGAAACAAAAAAAAAACATTAAACAACTGTTTTCACAGACTGAGTGAACTGACCTGTATATTAGAAATTGGCCCCTTTAATTAAGAGCTTGTTTAAACTTTCTGATGTCTTGAGACGACCCATAGATATGTACATGTCTGTGTATCATTGACCTGTGTGTGTTCTTATATGTCCCTGAAGCAGCCAGGGTCTGGAGAATGCCTTGCCGCAGAGTTTACACACACAGGGCAGTGTGTGTGTTCTGATGTGCATCTTGAGTGCTCCCAGGCTGACGTATTCTTTCTCACAGTACTTGCAGCTGAAGTACTTCTTACTGCTCCACTCACACTGGAGCTGCTTGTGGTTGGCCAGGCCTGAGAAGCTCAAGTGCTCTTTATGACGGTCCAAACACTCAAATCTTTCCTGTCTGCTATCAGTAGGATGGATGGCTGGAAAGAAGGCTAAGAGAGGGAGGGTCAGAGGGAGGAGGCCCTCTATCTCTCTGTGATCCCCTGTAACACACTGGATATTCATTTTGGTACAAGATTCCGTGGCTTTATAGGCTTGTGTGTGGCTTTTACCGTAAGCCTCTGAACAGTGGCCTAAAAAGGACAGAGTAGATGTGTTTGGAGTAGACAGAATATGCTGTCGGTCTGCTCTGAGAGAAACAGGACATGAAGAGGAGGAGAAGTGAGACTGTGCTCTCAGTTGCAGCCATGGGCATGGAGCCAGACAATGATGGTGAGAAGGGATGTCAGTGTGCAACACAGATTCTTTGTGGGTACCTGTGGAACACACCAAACACACATTTGGGTTACTACAGTTATGAAATGATGATTATGGGATTCAGTAATAATTTCTCTTCTAAATACTGGCCAAACCTGCAGTAACTGATATTTTATCTGTCAGTTTTTTCAGCTGAGACAAGAAGTAAAGACAAATTTGACAGTGGCCACTGATATGGTAAACTTGTTGGCAATAAGTGATAGAGTTGGGACCAATAAGATCTGATTTAAATAAAACGTGTAACTCAAGCACTGATGATGGTCAAGCATTGTACCTTGGAGTACTTATTCACTTAAGTAGCTTGTACCTGGTATTTTTATTAAATTCATTAATTTCATTAGATTCATTACATTAAATCCACCTTGGAGCACCAGCCTCAAAAAGGGAAATGATAGCCAAATGGTTAAATCAGTCTAATAAAATTACTAACTATAAATGTGGAAATGTTATAAATAAATAATTTAATAATTATAATCAATTGTCAATAAAAGTTGAAAGATCTGGAGTTTTGCGGGGTACAGGTTGGCAACATTCAGTCATGCATGACATTAAACAAAAAAATTGATTTTATGTTCAAAATAATTTATTTAAAAAAAACAGATGAAAACACAATATCTAATTTAAAAATGACTATGTACTATTTAAATGTGTGTGTATATGTGTATGTGTCTGTGTTTGTGTTTGTTGGACAGATTAAGGCAAGAAGGCTGACTCAAAATGATGCCTAGGACCCCACGTGGCTTGAACAAAGAAATCTAAAACAAAAATTGCTGAATCAAAGATTATTGACAACACCACACGGGTGGTGGGGGAGGTGAAATGGTTTCTTTGTTTAAGAGCACGCATGTAAACTAAAGGTGTCAGGTTAAAGAGAGGGGGGTTAGTAACACACAGGTTGCTCACATGCAATGTACTGGATGTTCTTCCATTCCTACATTTGAAATGTACAACTAAGTTAACAATAACCAAGCTCAGACATAAAACTCAAAGAACAAATCATTGCAATAATTACCAAAAGTTGAATAGCTCTGTGCTTAGCTGTGTCATACTAGGTTATATCCAGTTACATTACCAAGTCTTTGGAGGAGAAGCATGTCCTTTCCAGTACGATGCTTTTTAAAGTTTATAAGGCAGGCTTGAGGCGAAGTTGAGTTCAGTAGGCTGCAAGTTTGTGAGACTTCCTGATGGGTTATGGGCTGGTGTGGCCCTCTAGATCCTGGGTCTCTGAAGACAATTGGTTGCTCCTTTTTTCCTTAAGTTAGCAACTCGGTGCTAACTTTGGTTTGTGACTCCCATTACTTGTAAGTTACTCAGTTAAATTACTCAGCTAGCAGACCTTGTGTTCTGGCTGCTGTTGCTGTCTTGGTTACTCATGGTTGATCCTTCAGCAGGCCTTCTTATCGCTGCTCTAAGAAAGAAGGAATGCAGCGTAGCAATCTCCACTGAGCATGACAGCTGGAGAAGTTGTCTTGAGGAGTGTCCACTGCTCTCGGAGCTAAGCAAGGACTAAGTCCTCTGCCCTGTTTATACAATGCATTAACAGGGTTTTTCTTCTTTTTAATAAGGGCATTCAGATTGAAAGTGTTAATACTAATGCTTTGTGCAAATATACCTAAATGCGTGCTGAAAACAGTTTGATATTGGACAGCTCGAACCACATACAAAGGTGGTCTGGGATGGTTTCATCCAGATTGGTTTGGTCATATAGATGCATCGCGTAATGACACACGTATAAGACTGCCCACACCAACTGACGGAATCTGCAACAGTCATTTAGTGGCCGGAAGTAGCTAGTTACTTGAGCAAACTGCAACATAATAAAGTGCGCAATGCCAGAAACTTCATGGCCATCATACTATTGCTTGTTTAATTTTGTGATGTGCTTTGAAAGGTATCCTTGAGTGTTTTCAAAGGTGCCCATAAATAAAATACATTAATTTTGTTATTATTATTATCATTGGTGAACATCTTTTATTACAGAACTTGTTCAGGTTGCAGTTATATTGTCTCAGATGTATTTTACATTAATTTAAACTAAGAGAAATGTATTAGTTTTTTGAGGGTGAGATTCATTTTTGTTGCTAATCTCAAGGGTAAATCAATCAGAGAGTGAGGAAGAAAATGGAAAAAAGTAACATAAATAAAACTTAAATACATGACCCAAACTATGAACATTTCCGCTTGAGTCAGCCAGATAAGTTTTTCATCTGTGATAGTGGCTCTTTAACAATGAAATTATTAAGTCAAATGAGCTAAAGTAGCTCTTGACATCAACAGACTGTCTTTTGTTTTCACCATTTTGATTTAAGAACTTTTAGCAACAGAAATGAAATATTGTGTGTTTAATAAAGTCTCCATTCTTGGAAATTTCAAATCTACAGCAGCACAAGTAAAATGAAAAAAAATTCAAAGGTTGTCTCATGTAGGTTTGCTGTATTTTCTGTGTTTTCTTGGCACAACAAATCCATATGCAACTATGGCATTATCCTCAAATAACTTTTTTATACACAGAGAAAAACTAAAAATGTTATTTGTCCCCTAACCATGTTTCCTTACTTCCAGCTCTTTCCCCTAATTTGAGTGTCTATAGAAAATGTATAAAGGAAAAATGAGTTTAGCTTAAAGGGGACATTCTTTTTTACTAATTTCTTTCTCAATGTTTTCATTTTGAGACCCCATAGTTTAAACAATTCATTATTTATACTATCTAGGTCCTATCTGCAGGACTTGAGACTCTCTGTCTTTTAACATTGTAATATTAAATGCTGGACAATAAGGGGATGCATTACAGACTCCCTTTAACCATTTCCTTTTAGGGGCCATATGTAACAGTTTAGAATTAATTTCAGTACCATTTCCCAAAATGCTTGTGACTTTGTGTGTGCATAAAAATGTGTTTAAATATTCTTAAAAGCATTTAGCTGGCCTGGGTTCAACTCCCAGTAACACTGTCATGTACTAGAGTAATATTTATTGTTGTCATACACTGACATTAACCCTGTAAAAAAGGTCACCTGGTAATTTGATCTTTATTTAAGAAGTGTACTGGAAATGGTGCTGAACTGTTATGTATGACACATTAATCTATATCCTAAACAGTCTAGCTGATAAAATAGATTAGCTGAGTCTGTGACTGTTCAACAAACAACATTAAGTACTAATATTAACTTAGGATGTTTCTTTTAGATGATGGTGATACAACAAAATTTTCATTCTCTAAGGTCAAATATAAATTTTTAAAACTGGGGTTTGTAAAGCTTACAGGGCTGTATATTTTTTTTAAAGTGAACAAAATTTCATACATATTACTAGCTCTTCTTACTTGGGCTTATTCTGATGGTAATGGAAGTTTGTCAATACAGTGGGACGGGAAGGGGGAGTTGCTAAAGCTTGTTTTAAGAGCTGTATAGGAACAAATACAAAGGTTGGAGGAGGCGTTTGTCAGGAGGAGCCTGAAGTCCACTGCATAACTCTTGAGCCTGTTTAATGGGGCCCTTCTGGTCTCTCAAGGACCTAGGGACAATGTTGTTGCTCTTTTTGAGCGAATTTTGCACCTGCTAAACACAAAACTGCATTTTGGTTTGTGACAACACAAATCTTGTGTTTTCTCTTTTTTGCAGCATCATTTTGTTTTGAGAGCTACAAATCAAAGTTTGGACAAAAAGTAGATGTATTAAATCTCTACAAATTAATCATCTCTTGTGATAATTATTAGCCATTTAAATATAACACAATGCAAATATAACCCTGGCAAGTTAAGTAAAACCATGCATTCCCAGATTCAAGCAGTAAATTAACAAACATGAAAAAAAAATTATTTTGTCATTCTAAAGCTTGGCATGTTCAATTAATTGTGCATTAATGTATATATACTTTTTCATGTAACAAGTCATGTACCCTACTTTTATGTAGTAGGCTATATATACAACAGTTTTAATTGTACTGTATAATCTTTTGAAAAACAGTAGTTTCCCTCGTAAAGTGACACAAGTATTTTAGGCTTTTTTTTAATATTTAGATTTTGAAGTAAAAGTCAAATGAGAAATACACTTAAACAAAGTGTCTACCTCAAAGTGCGCTTATCCTTTGGTAGCCAACCTGTACTTTGTAACTCTTCTCCACTGACAACTACAGTTACTTTTTTCAAACAAAATTAGCCACCTGAGTGATGAAACCACTTACAAGATTCTTACCCTCAGTCTTTGAATTCAGTCCTCCATAGTTTGGTTTCTTAATACTATGATGTTTCTTTACTAGAAAAGACCGCGGCATGCTGTCGCTCTCTTCGCGGGAGTTGGTTGTGGATGTCTGGTGCTCTACAGCCGCTGGTTAACGTAAAACAGCTGTCGCTGGTGGTATGAGAGAGGAGGACTGTCTAGAGAACACAACGGCGGTCAGCTGAGTGTGTCTGTTCTTGCGGCCTGGCGCATTTTCCCGCTGACCAGCCAGGTCAGGAGACAGCCAGGGCTCGCGTGGGGGAATTTCCATAGACACCACTGGTGTCACACCAGTGTCGAACCAATTACAAAAATAGGACAAGTGCAAGGGGCGGGCTCTTTATGTCAATCAGCATACCCCAACAAAACAGGTGTATGGTATTGGACGCTTATTGAAGCGTGACATGATGGATGTAAGTAACTGCATTCTGTTCCTCAGGGGTTTCAGGCTTGTATATTTCATTTGCAGGTCTATACACGGAACCATCAACTTGAGAAGGTAAACTGTACCTTGTTTTTATAAGCTAAATAGTTTACTCAAAGCCATTACATTGAGCACATCAGCACAGATTTAAACTGGTGCAGGACCATGATCAAAGTATTCTATCAAAGTAGCAGAAGCACAGTTTGCTAACTTTATTTCTCAACAGTAACTGTGGAATCAACAACAAATTACCAAGATAGTCTTGCATTCTTTTTCTTGTATGAAGAGATAAAGTGTATTTTGGTCAAACATTATGTATTGAGATTGACATTCTATCTGGAACTGTGGCTGAAACAAGTTAAATTTTTTTGTTTCTATGCATAGGCAGGCCAAATTTAGGAGAAAATAGGTTTAAAAAGTTAGACTACAAAATAGACATTATAGACAGTAAATGTACCATGTAAATAATGGTGGAATGTAAGGTGCATTTACTCAAGAACAGTAATTTAAACAATGCTAAGCGTACTTACCTGAGTATTTCTACCATTCACAGCGTCATGTATGTGTTACTTTGCTCTTTTTATTCTTACACATGGAAGACTTTGAAACCCATGAAATCCCAGCACCTTGACAGATTTACTTTAAGGTTAGTGATGGGATGTAACTTTCCTCAAGTAATGTTTAATGTCTGAACTAATGTGAGGTGTTAAGTGTTCTGTTGGTTTATACTTCTACAGCACTGAATTTCAGTAGGAAATGTTGCACTGTATATTGCACTGCTACAAATCTAGCTTAGCTGCTAGTTACTTTACAGATTTTAAGAATAAAAGCTTAAAAAATGAAATAGCTTTTTTATGATTACATTTTAATGGTTCTAAGAAAGTCTTCTGGCTTGTGAACCCATACAAAAGTTGCAGAATTTTTTGTCTCTCACCATGTTTAAGATGCTCATGAGTCATTAACACTACCATAGTGAGATCCCCCATGTAAACTTCATACATGATGTTATTTAAAAACAACTGGGGATCGAAAAAGGGCAAATTATTTAATATTTTACAAAAAGGAAAAGACAAAAAATGGACACACATACATTCACACATATATCTATCTAATGATCTCTCTCTCTCTGTATATATATACTGTATATATATATATATATTACATTACTAAATTACAAACTACATCTAAAATAATTCAAACTAGCTCCACTTCTTACCTTTAAAGGTACCTTTAAATGTTTATACATTTATGTGTCAGTAATCAAAATCTAAATGTTATTTTGAATAATGTGTCAGTCAACAAGAAAAATCTTTTTGCTGAATGAGCAATTTGTCTCAGATACAATTTGCCAGTATTGTTTCTGTACTTTTATTTCAGCAACAATTTTAAATTCAAGACTTTTGCTTGTGAAGAAGTGTATCATGTATCATGTTAGTTTGATGTTGCTCCAGTCTGCTGTTTCTGCAAAGTCACAATTTAAAAAAAAGGACAAAAAAGGACCCTAGAGCAACTGTCAATTGAAATAAAAAGGTTAAATTCTTTGTAGATTGAATGTTTTTATATTCCTGAAGAGTCCTCCTTGTGCATGTCAACAGATTTTGTAAGTGGGGATCTATGAGTGATGAATTTCCCTTTCTGGAGAAATGTGGTTCCCCAGCAGACTTTTCCCCAATCCAGCAGTCTTTTAATCATATACTCATAGGGTTACAGTAATAAATTCTTTTTTAAATGTGGTCTAGAAATCCTTCCAGCTGTGAGAGGAGGAGTTATTTTTGTCATTGTGTTATACTGTGCAAGTGCTTAGAATCCTAGTTTCCTACCACTGACCTGTAAATCCTCCTCTAGACTGAGATTATTCAGTGAAGTATTAAATGGCAGCAGAAAGAACTTGTCATTACAAATACTATATATCAGAACCCCCACCCCCCAAAAAAACAGTTTGCACCTGTTGGTTGAATTTTCTGTATATTGTCAAGAAATAATGATAAATGCATATAAAGAGATTACATGTCCAGTTTGCTGCTGTATGCTTAGTCATCTGCCTGCATGATGTATGTTTGGCTAAAATGAAAAACCCACAGACTCTCAGATCACAACTAAGTGTCACTGCTATTGAGAACATGGACCAATCTCAACATGCCTGGCACTTTTTCTTCCAGCCTGGTCTGGGCGTAGCATTCACCTTGTACTTGGCCGGCTGGAGGACCACACCAAACTTGCCCTCCAGACTGGGCAGAGAGTCACCTGGTGGGATGGAGAGAGTAAAGCGCTGTAGGATCCAGGACAGAAAGAGGAAGAGTTCCATCTTGGCCAAGGCCTCACCCAGACACACCCTGACACCAGCACCAAATGGAAGATAACTGCATGATGGGATGATCAGACCCGAGCCCTCACTGTTCAAGAACCGACCTGCAGAGGAATAACACAAGAATAAGTATCAACACATACAAGTAAAACCGCAAACCTCATGATCAGGGTCCAACTGAGAAAACCAGCATCAGCACTGATGTTCATAAAGCAAAGCTGCTGCCTATTGAAAATAAGTCCACACACTGGAAAGACAAACAGTTGTGGCTGCTAAATGTTTTTTGTCAATGTTGTAAGCACCATAAATGAAATTCCACTCTCTTAACATTTTCACAAAGTTTTACAATTCCTAAACTTATTATGCATGTCATACAATTGTCAAGAATGTTTTTTACTGCACCAATAATCTTATCATTATAAATTGGCTCAGGTGGGTGATAGCCAATAAAAAGTTATTTCCTATTCTACACCTCATGTCTCAAAACATTACAGTAGCCACATATGGTTTATTACTTTATATCAATGATCAGGGCTTGAAGTAAAAAAAAAAATCCTGAGCCTGAACTTTTCAGGGGTGCAGTGGATCTGACGCATACACACTATAGGCAATTTGGTAAAAACATTTTGGCATTGTGCTTGGCAGGGTCCAAGATGACATACAGTTTAAATGTGAATTTTAGAAAGTAAAGGTAATAATGTTATAAGGACATGTGAAACTCAGTCA
>JAPZDZ010000003.1:578831-596807 GCA_029783805.1 Acanthurus tennentii
GCTAATGTAGGATTGGACAGTAGCAGTTAGAGGGAGGGGCCTGGCAAGTTTTTTGGTTTTTTTTGTGGGTTTTTTTTCCCCCTGGATCATAGTCAGACGCCGGAGATCCGGCACGGTGCCGGAATACTTTAAGCCCCGTATCAACATTATTCTTATTTTTTTAAAAACTGACTGCAGTTATCAGTCAGAGGTTAAGATAAGCCCTTTTTGCACCAGAGAGGAAAAAAAGATCCATTGGCTCAAAAAAAAAAAAAAAAAATCTGTTAACATTTTCACCTTTTTGCAGCTTTTTCCATGATTACTCAATGTTGGCACGTTGGAAAAAGTTTGCTCTTACCAGGGTCAAAGAGCTCAGGATTTTTCCATTCCTTTTCGTCGTGGTGCAGAGACCACAGGTTGATGATGACTCGAGTTCCTTTCCTTACTGTGAAATCCCCGATACTAAAATAAAATGGGGAGGTTAAACAGTGCCTTTTGGATCCAATGACTACTCACCAAAAAAATGTATGAGAGTAAGTGTAAGTGAGAGACATTAAGTGTGCCTTAATGAGTGTCTTGGCAGCATTGAGTGTACCTGGTGTCACAAAGGGCCACATGGGGGATAAGCAGAGGAGCCACAGGGCGGATCCGTAACAGCTCTCTGATGGTTGCCTCCAGGTAGGGAAGACTGCCTCTGTCACTGAGCTGGGGGGAACGGTCCCCACCCACCTTACTGTCCAGCTCCTCCTGGATATGCCTCTGTATCTAACACATACATACACAGAAAAATCATAGATATCCATTATCTGCACCAAGATTACACTTAATTTACAATTTAATTTACTTTAAATTTAACACAACCTCAAAACCTTGTGGTATTAATCAAGGTTTTTAAGAGTTTGCACAAAGTCATAGAACTTTCTCAGTGCTTGGAACTGTATGAGAAGCACACTTTCTAACAAATATTTCTTTTAAGCATTTTCAAATGTTATAGGGAGTGGGAAGTCCAAGTAATAAGAGAAGGCGGTCACATGGTTGAAATATGGTATCAACATATGGTGACATTCTTCTCTCCAAGGGTGTCAAACAAATTTTAATAAAGGGTCTCATACAGCTTTATTTGATTTGAAGAGAGCCAGACTTGTACTTGTATAATAGCCTTTAAATAACAACACCTCCAGTTCACTGATGGACGCAGAAGCCTGGCACCCGTCCGGCACATGATTTCTGTAGCTTGGATGTTTTCAAGAAACTCACCCTGGTAGTATGAGTCTGGAGCTGATGCCGTTTCGGTAGTCATAAGGTAGAAGTCTTTTACAGCTGGATTATTAACCCTTTTGGCTAAGACTAAAAACAGACTTCTGTGCCTTTAAACACCACTACACTTACACAAACACAGTGGCTTCCCATTCACTCTGTAAATAAATGAGAACCTGTTCATTTTCTTGAATAACTGCACTCTGTGTCCACCTTTCTCTCTTTTAACAGGACATTCTTTACCTGGATGAACAGTAGCACACATTTGACAGTGTTGTATTATTTGTAAGATAGCTTTTTCTTCTTAGGACAATGTGACCCCAAGTGGACAAGTCAAGAATAGCAGTGCATTTGATTAAAAAACTGAAAATAATGTTTTTCCCTGAACTTTTTACACCTCTACAGAGTCATCCAGTGAGCTGGATCAGAACTGTTTGCAGTTAGACACTGCTGCTCTATTATCTTTGAATTGTATTTTATTTAACTTTTAAGCAACAGTTACAGTACCATTCCTTGAAAAATGTGGAGTAAATGTCATGGCAGAGATTATACTGTAATAATAATTGGTTCTAAAATGTTATGTAGAGCACCTACATAACAATGACTTTTAAACGTAACCAGGAGCCTGAGCTGGACCTAAAATGACTTTTCCCATTATTTTTTGGGGATTCAGAATAGCATCAGTTGCCCCCCTGAGGAACAACAGCTAACCATAGTGTAGAATGATTTCTTCTATTACCTGGAAAAAAAAACTTTTCATGGCCATTTGAACAGAAACCTTATACCCAAAGCAACATTCCCCACCTCTGGTGCACACTGCTGCAGCTCCACCCTTACCTGCGGGTAATGGATGAGATAGATAACAGCCCATTTGAGCACAGTGGTGGTGGTTTCCACACCAGCACCAAAGATGTCTCCCACAGTCATGAGGAGGTGGTCGTCACTGAGGCCCACAAACTGTGCACTGATCTCTGCTGTGTTGTTGTTCTCAGCACTGCGTTTGGCTCTTAGCAGAGCATCCAGCAGGTCTCTCTGCACATGGTCACTGTAGTCTGCCTGCCAGTTCAAGCACACCCAATGCATGTTATTCTGTATTTCATGTGTTTTGCATTCAGCAGATAAACTTAAATTAAATGACTGCTGCAGTGAAGTTAGTATCAATGTATCACAATACATTTTTTATGTCATTGTGATTAAAAACATAGAAAGAAATAGAGGAATAAGTATGTTAAGCATTTAATATCACATATTTCCTTTAAAATGCTTTATACTCAAAAATGATAGTCATAATGCTCTGTCATTGTTCAGTAGAGTTGGGACCTGGATCGGCTTTTACCTTACTGTCCTTTCAACTACCAATCTGTCTGTGAACATATTGCCTCAAAATGTATTTTACAGATGTCATTCAAAATATTTTGCAGTGCAGCTAAGAACTAATGAGAAACCTTAATTTACAGGCCTAAAACTAGAAACTAATAGAAAGTTTTCTGGAAAGTGACAGTGTAATTTAGCACTATGGAAAACAATGTTCACAGGACGGCAGAGGATCCAATAACTTATTTGAGTTTTTTCGTTTGAGTTGAGGTTGAGGTTTGTGGATGTGTCAAATAAATGCATGTTACGGGAGCTACTGTGTGCGGACTTCTCTTTTGATTTGTGATATTGTTTGGTTCAGCACCAGCCTAAATATATTTTGGATGTGTGTGACTATTCTTTGTTGCAAGAGGCAACATGTACCTTGTGTTTATCATATTCCTTCTGTAGAAGTCTGTCTCTGACTGAAACACACTGCTTAAGGAGACGCAGGTCTGAATTGGGAAAAATCTGGGACAAAAACACAGATGTCAGTTTCTTTAGATACAGTGTGAGACATCATGAGGTATATTTTCTGTAGACAGTTTATTTATAAAATGTAAATATGACTAACATACTCTTTAAACAATAAGTTGTGCTTCTCACTCTCTTTTTCACTTCTTGTCATTTAAATCAATAGTTCAGGATGACCACATACTTGAGCATTAAAGATGTAAGGAAAATTGCACAAAGATGGCAGCTTAATCAAATTTAATCAGTATAACTGCTTTAAAGAAACAATACACTGCATTTCACAGATGCACTCTTCTTATGTTCCTGTATGTCTAATGTATGCTTCTCTGTCTTCTTTTTTATTGCCTCATGTTTCACAATTAGTGTTCATGTTTTTTACCTGTAACCAGGGGAAGATGTCTACCAGACTGTCCTTTGCCACAGTGTCCACGATGCCTTGACTGTAGCACAGCATGGCCTCAAACTCTGGGTCTCCCCTTTGATAGGAGGAGTTGAAGCAGAGTGCACAGATGACGTTGGTGACAGCCCGAGTCAGCTCAGGAGACAGATCCAGGGCCAGTCCAGCAGTGGCTCCCTCAGACAGGACGGAGCACAGAGACTGAGCCTCTGCACAGACTGAGCAGGACACAGGCGTCAGACCTTCTTCAATTACTGGCACATGTATAATACTTTTTCTCTTGAAAGTTCCCAAATTGTTTACTTATTTTAATTGTTTATTTCTGTGTAACAAAATCCTGAGCAAAGCTTCAATGAACTTCACTTATATTTTATTTATTGCTGTTTAAATTGTTGGGCTTTGTGGATTTGTTTATCTGTTATGTGCATGTGCAGCACCTTGATTGACCAAGGTTATTTTTAAATGTGCTTTAGAAATAAATTTCACTATGACTTTATGCACTGACTGACATGTTCATTCATTACCATGAACTTTTAACTTAATTGTTTCTGATTTGTTCTTGTACACATTACCCTAAAGATATGTGCATTTGTGGTGAAAATCACTAAGAAGAATAGTGTACAAAGCAGTGAAAATAATTTAATGTATGTATCATTTTAATAAATGAATGGCATTTTCAAATGTTGATGCCAGAAATTTCAATCACCTGTGAACAGGTGTGCACTGTGTGTTGACTGTCATATAGCTTCTGAGTTTTTAATTTGTTTTTGCTTTTAGCAGTACCAACTGAATTCCTTTCACCTCCAGTGCATTGGTGAGGAGGCAGATATTTCAGAGACAGATAACAAACAACTCCAAACTGCCTGCATAAATAAGTACCAGTAGAGGAAAGTGACAGAGCATTCTAATGAAAACTATTATGACTACAACCTAAAGTGTAACCAGTTATCATCCTCTTGTTAGAAAGAAATCTTATTAGAGAAGCTTAAAGTAAACTATACTTACTGATCTTTTGGATGGAGACAGAGCCCTCCCCAAACATACACAGGGCTCCATGGACTATTTTCCTGTGGAATCTCCATGTGGCACTGTAGTCTCCAAATGCTATGTCTTTCCCATCTCTGGTCAGAACGTCTGTGGTTACCTTTATCACACACAGGGCAGCAATGGGAAAGAAAACAACATAAAGTCAACATTAAGTCATTTAATTAATAGAAGTTGAAGATGAAAGTGAAGACAAAGTATACCCACAGTTCTTGGTCTCCCTGCAAATATCTTTCCCTTCTTCAGCAAGACTTCTTTGGCATGTGTGTGCTGGTTGACAATGATGACACAGTGGGAGCCCATCATCAGAGAATAGGTCTGTCCATATTTCTTCTGCAGTTCTTTGAAAAGCACATGAGGAGGCTGTGGGCTTCGCAGACTCAGCAGACTGCCGATTAGGGGTAATGCTGGGAGGTGAGGGGGCTCCTGAGCGCCATGTGCAGACATCCTGGGCTTCAACTGCAGCACAAGCAAAGTCAGGACCAAAAACACGCACAAATATAGAAACCAAGCCATGTATCTTAAGCAGAGAGCCCTGACTTCAGCAGTGGCCAAGCATCACTGAGAGGAGCAATGCAGGAGAGCCATGAGCTGCTGCAGGGTCACGTTTTTATACAGCTCCTCCAATGTCATATCCTTGACTCTGAATATTTAAGGCTGGGCCAGTGCAAACAAGATAAAGTAACATTTGATTAATTGAATTCTTGTAGAAAATTATGATGAAACATATCCACATTACATGAAAACAATAAGAGTCTAGTCAGCAGTGTTGGAAAGTACATAACTATACTGATGTTTAGCTTTGAGGTATTTGCTATTTACTTTTAGGTCACATTTTCTGTTCCAAATACTAATGTCTGGAGTTAGTGCTTACCGTGCAGATAAATTTTTGCACACAAAACATACAATCACTCTATGAAACATGGTACACTGGCAAACTTAAATCCACGCTGGTTAAAAAAAGCTGGATCCCAAACACACTTCATATAGCATGTGCTGTTTTTTTGTTTTTACAGACTGTACAAACCAACTGTGCAGTTAACGAACTATTCTTTTGCTTTTTGTTTAATGGTTCTTATATGATAGGAGAACAATGTTATTTTAAATCACTGCGTATAATTTAATAGGCCTGTTTAATAAGTAAAATGAAACATTTAGTAGGCTATATTCAGTGAAATATCATTAATGTAGCACCATCATCAATTAGGCAAATTGCAATGCTTCAAAATTAAAACTAAATAATGTATGTGATGATGTATGGGCAATACAAACTTTCAAACCATTAAAAATGACCTTGCCATACATTAAATGCACATGACAATGACTTACTAAAAATAAAATGATATTTGCTGGATTTTTAATTGTAAATTAGGATAACTTCATGGGATCGTAAACGAGTTTCTGCCTGTTTTGGTCCTGCCCGCTTACCATCCGTAGCCTCAACAGAAAATGGCTTCAGCTGAGACCCAGCCACGGTTCGGCCAGTCTGTTAAAGGGTTATTATCCGATAAAGTGGGCTCCTGCAGCGGGGATGTGATCGTTCTGACCCGCCAAGTTCTGAAGGGATCCCGCAGCCAGGAGGTAACGTTATAACGATATGAATGATTTCATCAGGAGACTATGGCTGATGCTAATAGCTTGGTCACAATACGCTCACTAGCTAGCACATAACAGTAGAAAACAAACGTAAACACCTTCACAACCGTAATTTTTTATTCAAAAAAACGCGTTTAGTACACCTGACAAAACTGTCAGTATCTTCAGAGGTAAGGATTTTATGAAAACCTGAATTTTGCCATTACCTTGATTTTGTTAGCTTATTGCAATGCTTGAGTTTAGATAAACTTCCTCATTGAAGGCGATGGCTAACTTACTGCTTTTTTAAAATAAGCATTACATTTTAAGTAGCATAATAATTTAACAAATAACAAATGAACAAACACGGTGTTGAGGACAAAGTAGTTAAGATCCTCCTGACATCAGAGCTTAAGAGACGTAAAATTATTAAGTGACTTTTGTATTCAGTCATTTGACAGAAAATCACTATGTAAGTATCCATCACAGCGACTCGCATATCCATCAGGCCTATTGGATATAGAGGTTTAAAGATGTACTGCTTTTACTTCAAACAAGCACTCAAAAGAGCTTTCAACCTTTTTTCTCAAAAAAAAAGTGTGTATATTTTTATAGACCTGGTTATTCAAGAAAATCACCAGCAGAAGAACTAGTAATGACAATAACCAGTTGCAGCCCTAAACGCTATATAATTGTTTTTGTGTTTTTCAGCTTCTTGGTCAAGCAGCAAGAAACATGGTTATTCAGGAAGACGCCATCCTGCACTCTGAAGATGTTAGTATCAAACTATACAATCAGTGAATACACACCTAATAATATAACATGTCATAGGAGAACTAAATAGTGGAAACACTATTTGTTTAGTGCTGTGGATAGTCCCACAAAGTTTAGCCTCAAAGAGAGACAGATTCTCAACACTATGTCAGCAGGTTGGATATGACTGCTTTCCATTTCGCAGGGATTTGTACAATGGTACAATTCAACAATATTGTCATTTGTCTTTCAGAGTCTGAGAAAAATGTCCATCATCACCACACATTTACAATATCAGTAAGTACTAATTAGCCGTTTATCAGTACTAATATGTGCATCTCATTTACTTTTATTCAAACTATGAGTATATACTAAAAAAGTCTTTCTGTTTCCCGACACAAAGGCAGGAGGCCATCCAGAAGAAGTAAGTCTAAACTCTACATTCTGTTTATCCTTTACTAGACAGAGCTGAGATAACTGTCTTAATGGTAAGCCAAAACACACACTGATGATGCGCAGTGACTCTCCTGTGTTTTCTAATTTTCATGCTTTAGTGTGGAACACTCTAAAAACCTGCAGGACCAGCTGAGACACCTGCTGAAGTGACAGCACAGCCCCAGCCCTAGGAGGGTCTTGTATGAACCAACTCTGTCTCTCTAGCATCTGTTGGATTAAAGTTGGATCACATGGATACCTGCCATATGCCTACATTTTAACACACTGCTAGCTTGTATGGTTGGGACTGTCATGAATTAAAGATGTGGAAATGATGTGCTGCTCCAAAAAAACACAATCACAATGCCTGTGTTCAGGAACTGCTCTGCAAAACAGGGACCAAAGAATTTTTTTTCTTTAGTTATGTAAAATGTTTAATTAAGCGAGTTGTATTAATTTATTAAAAACCTTGTGTGAATAATCTTGAATCCCTTGATTCAAATCAAACAGACCAGTAAGGCGTGAATAAGCATGGAATCTCTAAGTAAAAAGTCATAGCCATGTACTAAAACATAACATCTTATTATTTCTTCTGTATTTATACAGTTTACCAACATCAATAAGTGGTAGAAGTTGAAATTACATCTCTTAGCTGAAACCATTAGGAATGTAACTACACATTTCTACTGATCAGTTTTGTTGCCTAAACCACTTCAAGAGTGTGTCTTGTAGTAGGCATGTCCTGCAGAAACTGTGTCCACAGTCAGACCTTCTGTAACAAAAACCCTTATGGTGCAGGTATTCCCATTTTTAAGATCAATAGTGTATGCTAAAATGTTTGGATTTCATCATGTGAAGGGGCAAAATGTTCTGGGCTAGTTGTGTCCTGATGGTGGCTCTGTAGCAACCATCTTAACTTAACACTTTTAACACTAAACAATTCATGTCAAATTAGCAGTGCATACAACAACTTTTGAACTTTCAAAATCTTTAAAACTTATTAAACTTCACCCACTTTTTTGCTCTATTTACACTGCACTGGCTACCCTGCATCTCCAGACTGTTTCCATGTTGGTAAGAAAAAAATGACTGCATTTGTCACAGTAGAAGTAGTGTTTTATATTTCAGGTTTGTCATATTTTGAAAAAGTTGACATTTTTGAAATTTAAAATTCTATCCTTAAGTAAACAGTGACAATTAGAATGGGAAAATTTTGCTGTTCTTGAATTAAATAAAAATGATGAATTGGGAGAAATTTTGACAGGAACACTGAGTACTCAGCAGTAGTACTGTAGTTGAAGGATTATGATCTTGGCCATGTAGGAGGGCACCTCAGCTTGCCCAAATATATGTGTGTTAAATTACCTGCTGAAGTAAGTATTAGATGATCACTATTTAAGACTCAAACTGTAGGGTGAGGTCTGTTAGAGTTCCGTTTTTTTTTACAGTATCTTTTTAATTTTTGTATTTTTATACATATATGTATCATATTATATATATTCATTATATTATTTAAATTTGTTATGCATTTAGTTTTTTGGTGGCACACTAGCCTTTCGGCTGCATGTGAACAGAAAAAGAAATGCTTACAAAAATAATATTTAAAGAATGTTTCTCTGTAAAGCTGAGTAATTGTAACCAAGAGCCTTTCTGCATCATCAGCTCAAACTCATGATAAGGAGCAAAGGGATAAACTGAAGGCCACACAGCTGCTTGACCATGAGAATGTCCATGAAGCCTTGCTGCTGAGTACTGTTCCCTAATGCTGCACGTGTTCCATAGCAGCATTGGAGAGTTTGCTGCTGATGAACCAGCTAGTCAGCAGAATGTGCCTGTAGTTAGATACTGAATCTTCAAAACTTACATGAAAATAAAAATAGGGATGCTGGATGTATGAGAGAACATGCACATACAAGAGAAACTTTAAGTACAACAGCAGTGGAAGCTTTCTGTGATTTTAAAAAAACTTGGAGTAAAGCAAAATGATTTCAAACAGAACATTGACAGAACTGTTATTGTAAACTTAAAGTAACATGCAAAATGTTTTTTGGCTGGACGGCTGAAGCAGACAACCATTGTAAGATGTTTTTGTTCTGACATTTCCTTATTTGCTTTCATTCAGTGCCTTCACTGAGTCAGCTGGTTTAATGTTATATGTTATTAATGTCCCCTCAGCCTTTCAGTCAGATCTGACCCTGTCCTGAGGTACAAAGTCTATTCCAGCTTTTTTCTTAAACCTTCAGACTAAATAATGTTCTTCCCTCATGAGAGCAAGTCATCTTATCAGCTCCGAGAACTGCAAGGATATGGATTCAGGGACAGAGGCTCATCAAGAACATAAATATTTTTTCTCTGGTTAGTCTGGTTAACAATTATTACCTAAACATCTAACTTTGTTCACAGACACCACAAGCATTAAAAGAGCAAACTCTGGAGCTGCTTTTCCTCATATAAGCTCATACTGGAGATTTGCTATATTTCTCCTGACATCTGACACATATACATTTTATATTCCAAATACACATTATTGATAAATGGTAAGCGCAGTTACTAGTATAAGTCAAGTATGGGTTAAGATCTGGTGACTATGATGTTTCCAGTGTATGATTCATATAATCTTTATACTTAAACTGTCCTACATCAATCAGTCAAATGTAATTTATGTAGCGCTAAATCAGAACCAAAGTTGTCTCAAGACACTACGCATAAAGAATAGGTCTAGACCACATTCTGCAATTCAATTTATGAAGACCCAACAACTGAGTAGTTTCAACATAAGCAAGCAGTTGGTAACAGTGGCGAGGAAACACTTCCCTTAAGATGGGCAGAAACCTCAGTATAGATCCAGGCTCAGAGGCGGGCGGCCATCTCATGTAACCAGTTGGGTTAAGAGGGAGAGGGAGTAAGAGAGAAAAAAAAAAGTAGGGTGACAAATAGACAGAAAGAGCAAAAGAGGGAGGGGGAAAGAGAGAGAAAGTGCTGGAGAAAGGGGGCATGAGTTTGAGTGAGAGAGAGTCAGAGGGCAAGACAGGAAAAGAGAACAAGACAGGAGTTGGGGGGAGACAGATGCACAGAAACCATAATACTAACATAATACTGAAGTGGTGGAAATGTAACTAGAAAAAGTAAAGGTGCGTGATACTATGAAGATTACATGTGAGTGTACAACAACAACAATAATAAACTAATGGAGACATCTGCATGACAATCATGGTGGAAAGTGCAGCCATACTCAGTAGTCCAGGAACAATCATCCAGGAGAATCTATGAGGCGAAGTGAGGAGAAGAGAGAATGAAAGAGGAGAAAATGAGGTGGAGAGAGGGGAGAGAATAGAGGTACTGAGTGTGTCTTTGAAGCCCCCCAGCAGCCTAAGCCCACTACATGGTGATCCAGAGCCACCAGGACACTGCTAGAGAAGTGTCCATAATCCAGAGCAAAAAGCAAAGACAAAGTGTGCCACCACTTTTCCATGAGGACACTGAATCTTTAAAATGTATCTAATGCAGTATTTAGTTTTCACACACATTTAATGCCCTCTGCTGGTTGCTTGTTGTCAATCAGTGTATGGGCAGAAACACAATCCATACTTAAAATGAGCATACAGTTTTGCAGCATAGATGTGTCAATAACCACTAAAATAATCATATAAATGCACATGGTTCTGCCTTCCTTGTTAAGTGCTGTAACTCTATGGAGGTTAAAACAGCTCTCCTGCACCAAGGCAGAGATAACTAAAGATAAACTCCACAAGTGAAGTAAGATAATAAAATGCTAACTTGTTTAAAAGTAGGGTTAAACATGCCAGTCAAATATACCTCTTTTAAACAGATATAATCAGAGGATCAACACGCCTGACTGAACAGAGAGAGAAGCTGCATACTCATCTGTCAATCCAGGCTTTTTCAAGAACAAACATGTTTTCAGTTGGACTAAAAAGTGAACAGGTGATAGAGCACATCAGTACATGTACATGGTCAACAAAATATTGAATTTTGAAATTTTATGAACTTCGAATTTGCCAGCAAAAATAAAAATCAAACAACAAAACAACAAAAACATTTTGCTACAATATCAAAGCAGAGCATTTATTACAAACATCATTTATTCCTCAAACCATTTCAACTGTTGCTGCTTTTCAATGTTCTTCAAAACAAAAGCAACATTAATTATTGCTGTTTAAAATAAAAGAAACATCTGTATGTTCAATATACACTTGACTATGTCTGATTTAACTTTCAAAGCCAACAGCAGTAATTATCACTTAATCAGGAATGCTATACAGACCTGAAATAGCTTGAATATAAAGCCGAAAAATTGAAAGCATTGGTACTGCACACTCTGAGTGAAACACAGCCCACTTCAAATCTTTGTGTTTTAATAGCAGTGGAGTAACAGTCTATTGCTCCCATACTTAAAGAACGTGATATAACATCCCTTGGTAAAGCAGGAATAAGGTCCATCAATAAATTGTCAATTAGAGTTCACACCTCACTGACAGCAGGACATTTAGACATGCTCTAAAATTAAAATGAGGAGAGTGAAAAACTGTCTCTTTAGTCTAAATAGAACGAGGCAGATTCAACAACTTTATAACATCTCGCATGTAGATATAACATACACCAGAATCACACATTAAGTGAAAAACAGCTGCATTTGCTCTCTGTAAATGAGAGAGACCTTTAAGAACCAAAGTCCACTGCTAATCAGAATCCATTATGTGTGATTGCTTTAGTAGATCTGACTTTTGGCAAACAGAACCACCTCATGGGCCCTTTAAAATCAAGGCAGTAACATGAAAACATGATAAATTCAGTAAAGTAAAACATCCTTATTAGCACTAACCAAGAATATGATACACTACTGCCTCCTCAATATGTTGACAGTATTTGTGGTTACATTAGTGCATATGGAGACAGGCCTACAGTCCACTTCTCACATTACAGCAACAGCATGTTTACAGCAAACAGCACAGGTGACAGTCAAGATCAGGTTCAAACTACAGCAGCATGTTCATTACTGCCAGGACTAATATATACACAAAAAAACTTTAAAAAAACAGGAACAATAGAAACAACACAAAACAAACCACTAATACTTGTGGTAAGTCAACATTATCATTATTATTAGTAAATAAGAATGTTGAACTTAGAAACCAAGCAAAACTAACAAGCTTGTCTTTAAAGAAAAAAAAAGACAACACACCAAAATTTTGGTTAACTTGTTCACAGTTATGCAGCAAAATAAGAAGATACTTAGTCTAACTTTTAAATTTAAACTATTGAGATCTTAAACGAATTTAAACACCAGACAGCAAATCTAAATTGTGAGTTACTTACTATTTCATTATTATGGTTTTTGACACGTTTCAAAGTTTTGACTTCTGGCAATTATAACTCAATGTTTAATAATGTTAACCTAGAAAGTTATAAAATGTGACTTTGTAACATTTCAATTTTGACCTAACCACATACAACAATGTTGTAATCGTAATCAGTCTAATTCTTTTAACCTGTCTATCTTCCAATGAAATATTCATAATTAAAATATATTTTAAACAGCAATACTCACGCACACTTAATGTATCAACTCAAAGCCAGTAATAAGACAGCAACCATTTCAAAGTCCAGTTTGCAGGATATAATATCTACATTACTTCTGCAGTCTTTCAAAAAGAAAAAAACATACTGCCAGACTACATGGCTAGGAGGTTTATAGTCCGACCTTGAACCCCAAGTTGTTTACTTTTCTGGAATATGAAAAATGTGGTCCGACTTTACAGCATTTGGGAATTTGTTTCTCCAAGCTGGTATCATAGGCCCTCAGCATGTGATATGATGTTTCCCACTGACAGCATCTCACCAACGCAGGCATTACAAACTTTCTGCTAAACAGAAAAAATTCTTCTGGATTGTGTTATTAAATCTTGATTCAAAAGCTCTTGTGTAATACAGAGACCCCAATTAAATTCCCTTTAAGTAAGAGCTCACACTCAGATGTGCTATTGTTTAGCTCCTCCATTTCTCAGAATACTTTAAAAAGTCATTAAAGTTTGTGTTACTGCTTCCTGGTTGTGCTCATGATGTTCTTCAGCTGTTCTGTAATAACATGTAATAGCTGACATTTTAGCTGCTAGTTAGCTATGTTAAGCATGTAGCTACCTGACTGAGCAGGGCACATGGGAGTGTTTGTTAGCTGCGACTAATCACTGGAGCTTTAAATTGAGATAAGGCTAAAGGAGACCAAGAGAATAATGTTGGTGAGAAGTGGGGCAGAATGGACAACAGAACCAAAGCTAGACAGCCTGACGATGCAAACAGACTCAGCAATCTTAATATGACAGAGGCAAGAAAAAAAAGAAGATGTTGGCAAAGGAGAGAGTAAAAGAGATATAAACAAGATACCGGACAGCAGAATTGTTAGAATGGCTTTAAGCTCCACCCCATGAGAAGGAGAAGAAACAAACAGACAAAAGAAGATACTGACAGTGGAGAAAAGGCTTTAAGTTGTTAGCAAGGGCTGTGCAAAATATAAGGCTGCAAGAGAAACACTGAGGTGGACTTCTTGCTGTTGGACTGGTAAATAAAGTTAGCTGACTTGCCAAGACATGCGTTATGTTTTACGAGATTTGCTTGATGTTTGTGGGTGCAAGCAGAATTGCTAAGTCTTGTTTTTGATCATAAGTCATATCAGCCTATTTCTACAGAGTTTTAGTTGGTGAGTGTCATAGCCAGGGTGTTAGCACTGAAATATCTCTGGTTTTGATAGTGTCAGCTTGGCTTGCTGCTGTTCTAACTTGTGCTAACTTTGACTCCCACTTCATGACAGAAGTTTTAAGGATATTACACTGATTCACTGAGTTGTACTTGGAGCTATCACATACATGATTGTTGACAATATTGCTACAGAAACCTTGGCCTTGTATTTATGACAGAGGTGCTGCAATCAAAAACTGGGGTGGTGCCAAGTTATACAAAATACCAACACCTACATAAATCTGCTTCAAGGTGAGTTAAGATATATTAAGGCAAACCTCTTTACCAAAGTTTTATGCCTGTTATAAAGTGAGAGATTCAGGAAGTAAAAAAAAGTTATTGGACAAGAATGGAAAATTCCTACGCAAGGGATGAGGGATAACAATGACCAGCTGCTCTGTGTGAGTAAGCTTGTTTTTTTACTTTCAAATTGTAGACACAACTTCTTCACTACCACGATATTTTCAGTGTCACCATCCCAGTGCCTGAATCTTATACTTTTAACAGATATGAATCCAAACTCACTTTTAAATGTTACTGTAGACAAATACAGATACCATGGAAACAGCCAGACCACTTGAATCTACAGCAGTCCATATTATGTTAAGGCCAAATCAGAAAGCTAAACTGACAACCAGAATCAGCCCTACAGTTTTTAATCAAAGATCATTTTATAGCAAGTCTCATCTACAGACTCCTTCTTCTCTCAACATCTATTCTTCCTCCTCCTCCTCGTCATCATCCTCATCATGGCAGTGGGTGATCTCCTGTGGAGCCTGAGGGAAGAAGTGAGGAGGCTGAATTTCACTGATGGATCGAGTCAGCTGGTGCCTTTTGCACTCCATCTCCTTGAGGTCAAGGTCATGGCGGTTTCTTGTGGCCAATGGTGACTCTGTGTCAATGATGTTGACATGGGTATGGTCCACTGTAGACTCATGAGGCATCTGGTGGGGAAATATGTTTAATGTAAACCCATAATTCAAAAACATATGAAGTGCAGATGACGCTAACATGAGAGGATGTATGAACTTTAGCCTGAATGAAAATTATAAGGCGAAGCTCACCAGTACATGTGCAGCTCTGAACAGATAGCTAAAAGGGTAGTAAAGCAGGTTGATGAAGGAGGCAGCATACAGGTCAGCGTAGCGCATCACTTGGGAGGCAAACAGCGTTTGTCGGGATCCACTGCGAAACAGACTTCCCATCATGCCGTAGCACATGTCCATGTCATGAGTTACTTTCTGGAAAGGACACAGGGACAACATTTAATTTGCCAATATTTTTCTTGCAGTCATGAGAATCAAGAGGAAGAAAAAATATTCCTGACGTGAATGTCAAAAGCTCCTCAATGTCCAGAAATTATGAGGGAACATTACCATGAACATTGAGAGTTGTTTTGTAGTTATAGGCATTGTCACATGCAATATGTTGAATAGTAGCAGTTGTAGTAGAACTAAAGGGTTTTGTCAATGTTAGCATCTTTAATTTTTTACACAATTATCCCTCAAAATCATAAACTTGTTGACGCATGTTTAGTGGAGCTCCTTTTTAAGTCAGTCTTGTGGACGAAATATATCCCCGTCAGACTAAGTTGTACCTTAATTCGTCTTTGCAGTGAGCTGATGTCTGGCCTCTCATTACTGCTGCTGTCAAGATGCCTGAGGAAAAAACACAAGTATACTGTGATCTGCAAGGTCAGCTCTATTCCAGATAAAGTTTCCATATCAGCCGGAGGCTACATAAACCATGCAAGGCAAGATTAAACGACAAGCTGCCAATTTCAACACTCCTCTTTCAGAAGAAAAGTCCAGGTTTGTTTTACACACTGAGATATAAACAGACACTTATTTTTTTCTTATATACTTATACTATTTATAACTATATATTGGAGCACAGGTGGGAATTTCATCAGATTGAGGCAGTACAAAGAAAGTAGATGGTATTCTGGTGGAACTTGGGTCTTAAATGTTGTACTCAACACAAAGTGAATGAACTACATTTTTGTGGATTAAAGTCACTTAGCTAGTATTCTGGACATTTTGCCAGAAAGGGAAAATACTCAATACCTAATGCAAATGTGCAGGGATAATGATATAATGCAGAGAAATGTTAATTAACCAATAAAATCCTGTCGGGCTGGTAAATGTATTTCAATCAGCATACAAAATGAAAAATTCTATGCAATTAAAACATTTCTATAAATTCTTCCTGTACTAACAGTTACTTTTATCTTGCCTCAACTACAGTCTCTAAAAAGTGAATTAAGAGACTGCAGACAAAACAAAAAGCTGCCTTGACAATGAGGAACTCACTTGTAAAGCTCAGCAAGGAAGCAGTCCAGTGACTGAAGTTCCTCAAATATGGCTGAAAAATAACAAACGGCATTGGCATGTCACATCACAATTATGATGTTTTCAGTCTTTAATAACCAGTCACAAAATAAAACGACTCTTTCTACTCTTAAAAGACTTGTATATTTTTACTAGTGGCCTTAGAAACACTCTGGGCTTAGCAGATTATTTCAATGGTCACATTGTTACGTTTGGTCACACCATGTGAATCATAAACTGCTGGAAATCAAACTAAATCTTCTGTCCAATCACATTTTCAGGCTAGTTGGTTATGTATGAGTATTTCCTATTCCTAACTCTAATAAACCTGTTTTATATAAAAGATTGTTAATGAAAGTATCAATGAATTGCTGCTGTTCATGCTAATTAGGGATGGCTCGATCCGATCCACTGGATTGGTATCGGGCCTGATCCAGGCCAAAATAACTGGATCTTTCAAACTCTGATCATCAAATTTTTTTTCTGTGCGGTCCAGAACCGAAGACAAAAGGACCGGCACCGGTCCGCGGCCCGGTGGTTGGGGACCGCTGCTTTAGGGGACAAGAATAGTTGTTGCATAGTGAACATGGTGTTTTTCATGGTGTTAGTATCAAGCAAATTACATCCATGCATTATTAAAAACTTGTGAGTGACAAAAAGAATCGGATTGGTATCGGCCGATCCTCAAGGCTGCAGTATCGGTATCGGATTGGTATGTGAAAAAGTGGTATCAAGCCATCCCTAATGCTAATACTTCTAGTTTAATATCTGGATTTTTTATTAAACCAGATCATAGTGGCTTTTGAGTTTTACTGCAGCTGAATGGCCCTGTTACACTGAAAAAGTGGGGCTATTTAGCCATATGTATGAATTAGTGAGTATATGTCCAGTCTCACAGCTCTTGTCAGTCCACACATGCAACTCCTGGGCAAGCTCAGGTATCACCAGGAAAGTCCTCCAGCCCTGACGCTTCTTAGATTTGAGAATGTCACCAAAAATGTGGTCACCAATGTAGATGATGTCCTTTCCTTTAGCTCCAAGCAAGTCACACACGATGTCTGAGGAACCTTGAGGTACAAATATGGAAATTTGAGGAATCAAATCAACAACAGCATAGGGCATAAATCCAATTTTGTAAACAAATTAGGTTTGACCTCTACCATGTTCCCTTTTTTACTTATTATCAAAACTAGGGAAAACTTGGGCTGGAAGAGGTTTTGAGCGTTTTCAACACCAAAGTTCTAGACTATAAACAGCTGTACATATTGGTATTCAGTGACAGTCAGTCTTTCTGTTTCAGTTACTTCTTCCTGTTACTGCATATCTGAGCATGTTAAGTGTCCTCACAAAGCAAAGGTTAACCATGACCATTATGTGTCCATTATAAGGACACATATTATTTTGCATTATGTGCCCTCATGATGCAAAGTCAACAAGAGACCACTGACTTTTGTGATCAATTTGGCAAGGTGTGATGCAGGTTACTGTTCTGTCAAATGATATCCGTTACTGTCAAATGATATCCGCCTGAACACAGATGCAGGCAAAATCTCTGTCTTAGTTCTGCTGGACCTGAGCGCTGCCTTTGACACAGTTGACCATGTAATCCTATTACAGAGGTTAGAA
>JAPZDZ010000003.1:596907-611066 GCA_029783805.1 Acanthurus tennentii
TTATATGTAGCTGTAAAGCACTTTGAATTGCCTTGTGTATGAATTGTGCTATACAAATAAACTTGCCTTGCCTTGCCTTGTTGCAGGTGCACACATTTTCAAGTCAAGTTTGTTTGCCATAGACAATAATACTTGAACAGCAAGTGGCATATGCCTCTTTCAGGCCTAATTTTGTGCGGATGTAATGGTTCAAAATTAAACCTCTGCATAGTAAGTGGGAGCATCACCACCTGCTATGACCAAAAACATTGAGAATTGCTCAGTACAGAAGCCTCAGACTTCAAGCTCTGCCTGACTACCGCAGAAATGTGATGTTTCCATTTATAGTCTGCAGTAGATTCTTTAGAACCATAATATGGGACAAAATGTGAGAACACATGGTGTTACATTACAGAGGGGTGTTACTGATGGTGTTACAAGTCAGCACAAGATGTCTTTTATCTGTTCTTTGGTTTCTTTCAGGTTAGTTATGAAACTTAAAACCAAGTTCTCAACTTTAAAAAAGGTATGGATACATTTACACACTGTAACTATTTTTGTATTTCACAATTGATCAGAACTGCAAATGTAACAAATCACTGTTACCTTCCTAGTGTAAACATCTTCAGCAGCATTAAAAAATGAACATGCTAATTTTGTTATGTCTGGCTTTAGTTCACATACAACATGAGTTCAGCTTACAACCGTGTAATGCAATGAATCATTCAAACAAGTTGAAACTCACTGGAATGCATCACTTTAAATATACTTGAGTGGTTGTTCATGCAAAAAGTTCAATGCTTAAATAAAATACATTAATATAGAAACAACAACAAAAAACACATAACAGCTGTGTTAACAGGTTTCCTTGTTTACCTCCAGAGTAAACAATACCATGCTGGAGAGGTCCAGTATATGTGCCAATCTTCAGCCGACCTGTAGTCTGAAAGAAACCAAGACTGCATTACTGCATTTTTACTTTTTGCCGTGCAGACAAAAACATGGTTGATCCACAGCTATCAAAACTAGAAACTTTATTTCATGGACCAATATTAAAACATGAGCAAAGCACAATAGTTTGTGTAGAATTTTGCATTACACACTCACAGTGTCGACTTGCCGCAGCACTGTTCCCTCTCCAAAAAACACAGGCTTACGAGCGTCCACCAGAATCAAGTCAAAATAGGACTGCCAGGGCTGGTGGGCTGTCCCCGGCTGTCAGAAACACATCAACATTAACACAAGTTTACACACACAGACTCTCTCACGCACATCTTCTCTCACAAACACACAGATACGGACACACACACACACTTACAGATATTTCTGATGAAAATGTGTTAAAGTTACCTTAGGTCCATAAGGAAAGTCAAAGAGGTAGGTCATAATTTTCTGAAAGAAAACATGATCGTTTTATACATCTTGGCCAAGAATGACGCAGTAAAGGGCAAGTATACTCCATCATTAACATGTCTGACTGTAATCTTTCACCTCACCTCTGTGTATTTATAATCACTGTTGGTGGCCAGGAATACTTTGGCTACTTCATTCATACGACTGAGGAGAAGAGGAAGCTTTGGCTTGGTGGAGGAAAACAGAATAAGGCATAGAAAAATTCAACTGAGAAATACAGTACTTGTCACCCTAACTATGAAGAAAAGTTTAGGTTGCTATTTAGCTAGTATATATTCCAAGGCAGACCTCATGCATTATGCTTGTTTACTTACATCCTTTACCACATACTTCTCCAAGTTTTCAACTGTTTTTTCTTTTAAGGACCCCTGTGCAAACACATAAAGGAGTGGACTGAGGATTTTGAAAGAACTGGCGCAAGGAGATGACCTAAAGCTGTCTGAAAACAGATTTAATGTGAAATAAGAAAAGATACCTTAAAGTGAACCCAGTCCACGCCGTCTCGGACATCCTGAAACATGCTCTTGTATGACATGAAAAGGTCACTATCTTTGAACCCAGTCTGAACACTACGAAACCATTAAAACCATAAAATCATTAAAGTTTGCATAGCATGGAATTTTGAGGGTAAAAAATACAGAATTTTGCCCAGAACTGTGTCCTAACCAAGACAGGAAGCATCTCAAACAGCATTTAAAACACAATGGAGCGATGTGTAAGTTATGGTCAAAATTTTGCTTAGCTAGCCCATACTGTCTTGAAGTTTGTGTGTCTGTGTTTAACATGACATTAACACAGTATCTTCATTTGTTTAACATTTTAATATTGTCTTTTCTCCACCATTCTAAATCATATCCATGGCATCCACTAATTACAGACTGCAGAGCAAAATTTTTTCAAACTCAGGAATTATTATGTGTCACCTGTGCCACTCAACCAGAAAAAACTCTAAATGCACATTAAGGTGCAGATTCTAGAGGATTTTTATAACATCTTAGTTCTGATAATAAATTAGCTGAAATTGCCTTGATATTAGCATTGAAAAAAGCAATCATCGATCATCCCTTCAACTATTAATTTATAAAACTTACCCGTTACAAGCCCAATGTTGCTCAATATCTTACATATTTCACCTTACAGAAGGTCACCTCAAACCTGTTTCGGTACACAGTACCTTGAGTATCTGGGGCAGTTACTGAAGAAGTCGACTAGGCAAGCAAGGAGATAAGTTTCTGAAGGAGGAGAATTAAGACCAGAATCAGTGAGACTGGCTTTAGACCTGGACATCAACATGTATTTAACATGATATATCAGTGATGGAAAGAACACTATGGAAGTTATGTGACCACAGTAAGTAGGCTGCATGATAACAGATGACAGGTTTAAAGTACTGTACACTTAACTAAAAAACAACAACTGCATATTCATCTTTCTTAATTTTAATTACAGCCTGAAAGTTGACATGAATACTATTTACAAGTCAGAAACTTTAATTACAGTAACTCTGATATAGTATTAACACGGCTTCTGCAACATGTTGTTTACTACTGACCTATCCATGGTTCAAGCCTGTGTAGTAATGAGCTTAAATCTGCATGTTTACCTGTTGGAGGTGATTTACTTTCAGTACTCATTCACAGACACTGCAACAGGGAGAAGACTACTTGTTTTGATAAATTTTCTTACCAGGAAGATTGAAAAGTGTGTTGAGGATGTAGAAGCGGTCTGTGTCTCCGCGCTGAATGAATTTATTGGGGTACATCTCTCTGATATCAGGTCTGTGAGTGAGTACATATAGAGACAGACAGACAGACAGACAATCATATATAATAGTCACAAGTGATGAAAAGGTTGAACCAGGAAACTTAAGCAGCTCTTCACAGAGTTAATAATTTGTATTACAATGCATTTCTATGAGCTCCCTCTGTAGAGGTCAGAAATGTCTTATTTCCTGTGCTTGTCATGTTCATGTGCTAGCAAAACAAAAGGTTCTTACAACACAGGAATAAGTTCAAAAAGACTCTAATATTATGATGTCATCAACTGATAAAAATTCATATAGAAAATATAAACTTGGCCTTAAGAATGTTCATGATTATACTGCATGTAGATGATGTATATATGCAGTGTGTACTTATATTTAAGGTACAGAGAGATGGTAAGGCAGTTCCAAATTTTTTATATTTTCAAAATTTCTGTATTCTTTTTCATGGCTTTTGGCCACAACAGTGGCATGGCTTTATGAATGGCAATGTTGGTCTATTAGTCTGTCCACCACTTTGGCCCATACTGGAATATAAACAATAATAATAATAGATAATACATGTAGTATACAGTGTAAACCTGCTTACCTAAGTTTTTCAGTTTCTCATTTTGAGCATGTGAGCCAACTGATGTTACCATTTAGCTCAAAGTACACCCTCAAAGCTCTGTTAACAAGGCTTTAGACACCAAAACTTGACTATAGTTAATTTCACCCCTTTGTTGTAGCACAAGCAAAATTTATAACGCAATGTACAAATGTACAAAAGTGGTTGGTAAGATGAATGAAATTAGCAGTATCCATGCGATACAGGCAGAGAATCTTGTTAATGTGAAAGGTGAATGCCATATTGCTATTTACCATGGTAGATGTAGTCTATCATACCAGTAAAAATCATATCCCCTCTACTTAGAGTCTAAATCAATTCCAATTTGAATGCCCCCTTTTGTGGAATTGACAACCTCAAAAGAGAATTTTTTATCTTTATTTATTTATTTATTTTTTTTTAGTTCAACAACCTTCTCAAGTTGTGACATTTTGCTGACACTTTTGAAAAGGCCACGGAAGTTCATTTTTTGGTGAATGTTAAGTTATTACTGTATATATTTGCTTATTCATAGATAGAACATCCCAAGCTGCCCTTCTTTACACTGATGGATCAATATGACTGCCTAGTGATACAGGAAAGCAATGCCTTCTAATGCATATATATTTACTGAGGTCTATCCACAGTTAAAGTCTCCAAAACTTCCTGGATTCCCTAAATTGTTTTAAACCATTAGGATTTACAACTGTCGGAATACTTGATAAATATCAAACTGTCAGTTTTAATACATGAAACATTTTTGTATGGTAAATGAAAATTTTCTGCTCGTGAAGTGTAATACATGGACATTCTGAATAGTAGGTTGTCATGACCCTGAAATATGAGGGTAGTTAAAGGAAATTTCTTTCTGAAAACATTTCTTGTGAAGTTTTGGATAGTGTCATGTATGCTACATTAATGTTCTTTGCCATTCACATGACTGTGTAAATGATTAACTACACTAAAAGTGATTGTTTTTAGAAATGGTGACATATTTTTAGTACAAAACTTTCAACCACTGTACCACCAATGCTGGTCAACCTTTCTTTTAGAGAAATGGTTGACTATGATGATGGTGATGGTGATTGTGATGACAGCTCATTGAGTGGTGGACCTCACCCCCTCAAGAAGTTGAATCCATGCACACACACAAGGATGTTCCCATAAGCATCCACTTTGAGTAGGTTACCATACATTGTGTCAAACACCAGACCCCTAAAAGGAATGAAGACAGAAGACAACAAATTTAAGGCAGCAGAAAGCATACACTGGAGTGAAAATTTGCTGCACTGTTGTTGAAATATCAGGTTTTGTTTTAATAGATTTTAAAGAGGCAGGGCTTTGTGAACTAGCCTGGTGGGAAAGGAGGGGTCGTAGACAAAGTTGAGCAGCTCTTGTGGATATCCAATAGACACAAGGCGCTCCACTGTCAAGTCAAAGCCCAGTGACTCATACTCAGGAGACTTATACACTAGACAGACAGACAGGGAGAGAGGCGTGTGTGTGCAAACACATATCAAGATGAAGGGAAACCAGATTAACTGCCCAGAGGTGAACAAGTCAAGTCACAGTTTGGATCCATATCAGTCTGGACTCATAATATATGTAGTGATTATTTTGAAGACTTTAATAAAAAGTATTAAGTGTTTTGGCAAAATGAAGTTAATCACAATATTGACATACATGATCTGGGTGAATGATTTCCAGTGAGAAACATGCTGTCTCAACTTAACAGTGGATTACAGAGGTGCAACTACCATCACCTGGAGCTCAATATTAGCAAAATCAGTGAGCAATATAGAGGACTACAATGCTTCAAAAACAGATATTGCTGGAAATAAGCTACAAATTCTGGAACATGGGTGTTTCACACATCTTCAGCCCAGCAGCACAGACAATCTATACATCTCCCAAGGTGGGCACCCAAGATCACTGTCACCAATTTATTATTCAACCAAACCTGAAATATGAGTCACAGTCTTTCCTTCTGTCCCTAAGTTTGGGTGTTAAATAATGACCAGAAATTTTTTTTCAAGAACATTATGATGTCAAAATGAAGCCAATCATTGACCACCAAATTTGAGTTTCTTCTACAGTCAAAAGTGGACATCTGCACCAGACGTATTAATAATCTCTCTGGACATACGTGGGATACTGTATTTATGCTATGGGACACGAGCCACTTCACACAGTAATATCTCTATTTTACATATTTTTCTATACAGTTTAAATAGTTGATTCATTAAAACCAAAGCAATGCATTAGAATACATTGTACGGATCAGAAAATCTGTTATAAAAATATACATCTAACTCTCATGTCAGATGTTTCAAAGCTATCCAAAAGTACCTAACCACTGAGAAGTAGCTCTTTGTTTCAGAGTTCAGAATACAGTTTGATTTACAGATGAAAAATATTAGAAAATATTGGCATCAGTGGTTAAAACCCCATATTGCTTTCATCCTTGTTTACACTTGCCCCCTCCTCAAATCTTGGTGTCTGAGATTATGGTCTTGACGAGCTCCAGACCAGGAATATCCACATGCACAGCATGGTAGCAGCTTGGGTTACAGTTAGTGTTCTAGTCACCAAACTGAGTCTTTCTATTCCAACGCCTTAAGTTTCTACACACCAATCTTACAGATATTCAATTTTGAAGTAAAATTTCCATTGAGTAGAAAGAAAGAAAGACATGCACTGATGATTGGTCTCTGCCATTGAGAAGAGTCACAAAAATTGGCAAAAGAAATGGCAGTATTTTTTTTTTTCAAATCTCTTAGCTTATCTCACAAAAATAATTATTATGCAGTCAATTAGGGCTTGAGATATCACTAGCAAACAATGTGAGGTCCCAGTGACCTTTCTTGAAATATCATGTTCAATTTTAAGTGAAGACCAGGGGTAAAATCAAGTTGATATCAAATTGAATCATGACACAAAGATTTAAAATTGAATTGACCTGTGATGTTCCTGACAATACCCAGCCTTAGTTAATACTTTCCCCACTATGTATGTTCATGTAGCCAAATGTCCCCTTAATACGCATTTCACCCCTTCATTTAAAAAATATCGCCTACATAAACATAAAATAACTGTTCACTAATCACAATCTAGGCAAAAGGATCAATTAATCCTAAAATTTATTTGAGGTCAACTTGCCGTCTATTAGGAAACCATAATGCTTCCTTAAGTGCAATGTAGTGCTGCTGGCAAGCAAATGGATAGTTTGATGTTTTAGATAATTAATTGATGATGGGAACCTAAATAACGGTCAAATCTGAAGCTTCGTCAAATTGATACACAGCCTTTGGTAAAGAGATACGAAAAACACAAGTGGAAAACATTCTACTTACAAAATAGTTGGTTTGAGATTGAGGCTTGGTTCCCCAAAAAAATTGTTCTGAATTTAATTACAGTTATGCAAAAAACATTGGTGATCAGTCATTTTGGATGTTGACATTATAGTTTTATCTTTTTATTTAACCCAAAAAATTGGGGGCTAGGAAAAATTGTAAGTTACAGAAAATATTGCTGAACTGAATAAATTTGTTTCCATTCACACATTTCTACAAAATCTGGGCAGATTGAATTGTAGAATATATGGAATGGCCTATCTTACTTCACTTATGGTAATTTTTCATGAGTCAGTGCTAGGACAGTCAAAGTCTACATTCAGATCGAGACCTTTACATATTTATCAAGGCTGATGCCACTAGGGACAAATTGCACTTACCTGCCAAAGTATAGTCCATATCAAAACCAAAACACTTGATCTTCTCCATGGCCAAGCTTCGGTTGACAAACACTCTGGGAGGGGGGAATATATATGGTGAGGAAATGCATGACAGTTCAAATTAAATGCTACAGAGCTTTGCCTTCCTACAACACACATCTACAGTATCAGTCAAAAAGTTGGCTCACACCTTCTGATCCAATAGTTTCTTTATTTATATTACTTTTACATTTAGATTCATACTGAAGACACTGAAACTGTAAGAATCATGCATACCTGTGAGATAAACGATAAAGTCGTAATGAAGTAAAATATGTTATATGTTTTTAATGTAGCCATTGTTTGCTTGATGGCAGCATTGTACACTGTTGGCATTCTTTTAAGCAGCTTCATCAGGTTGTCACCTGGAATAGTTTTCAGGTTAGTCCACCTGTGTCTTGTCAAAAGCCCCTCCTGGGTGATTTTGATATGCTCCCAGGCCAGAGGACATTTATCTTTTGTTAAGAGTTCTCCACTTTATATTGACGGCTTCTCTCCCTCTTTTCATGACTGCTGCAAAAGTATTCAGGATGACCATGAAGCTGGCTTAGAGAATGAACTTGTGCCCAGGCTAACATTAAAGCAAAAGATAGCTATTTTGAAAACCTAAAATAAAAAAAACAACATATTTTACTTTGTTCACACTTTTTAACTACATAATTTTACAAGTTCTTTTTTAAAGTAAGATCCTCACTATACATGTACAGAGTAGAAAATAAAATTAAGAAAGAATAATAAAGAAAAAAATGAATGAGGAGTAATGTCTAAACTTTAGACTGGACTGTAATACACAGTAACTAGCCAAATCAGACTGGTGTGATATTTCTTCAGACAACTTTTTTTTTAATATTCAAAATTTAAAAGAATTTAAAAGTAATCAAAGAAAGCCAATGCTAATGCCTACACCAACAGCACTTCAAAAGACAGCACACTGACATCTAGCAGGCTGGGTAACTATAATGCTGAGTTGAATGGGATGCATACAGTAATAGTTGCTGTTAATATTGCTGTTTTATTCAAACCAATGAAGTTTTGTATGGGTGGGGGTGGGGTGGGAAGATCATTTCTTACAGATGCAGGGAAAGGGTAGAAAGAATTTTTTTTAAATTTCAGTGGGTTTTTTTTCTAAATTATACATCAAAATGAACACCCCCGACCCCACCTAAGTATTAAACAGTCCCTAAAGTGTTGCAGGTGTGTGCTGACCATTTTACTTCTAAATGCATCATCAATGAGGACCAGTAAGGAGCAGGATTTGCTTAAAAACTGAAGCTCAAGGATGAATTAGTATTTAATATCCATGGCCCAAATTCAATCTCAAGAGTGCTAAGTTCTGCCATGTCCAAGCTCCTTTACGGTATATTAAGACAGTTCAACATGGTTAATATGTAGCATCTATTGTAGCATCTACTGTAGGCTCAGACGCTGGGGACTATGTCATTGAGGGTTAGTCACTAGGATTGGGTGCTTTTGTAGGAGCCTCTCCCTCTGGATCGGATTCTGGTTCAAAATCATATGGCTGAACTGCATCAAGTCTGTTGCCAGCAGTCATGTCCACACCATGTGGTCAATGTAGTCATACGGTTGCGGCTGCAGCCACATCCATTTCCTGAGACCAGCCACAGCTCATTTGTATATAAAGCTACAGGCACAGCAACGGCACATTCAGAAGAGGGCTGAAATAGAGGGGTATATGGGCATGCCTTTGCACATGATCTAAGTGGTGTTTTAAGCAAGAAACTTCACAGACATGTTTTTGGGACCTCTGAGACCTATTAACACTGTCAAAATGGGGCATATTATTGGATCTTTAAGGGCATTACTTGAAACCATGTCAACATGCTATAAAAGCACATAGAAATAGTCAGGGATAGGCTAGCTGACCATGTGATCAGTTTGTATTTTAAAATGGACTTGGGCGGGTTATGGGGTAAAATTTTATTAAGTAATTTGTTTCAGATTTATTGTTTAGTTTTGGGGAGGTTTTATGACTGAAAAAGACAGGGAGAGAAAGAAAGAGAAAAACACATAGAGATGCAGAAAAGGGAGAGAGAGAGAGGGGGAGAGAGAGAGCGACAGAGAGACAAACACCTTGACTTGAACATAATCTGTGGTCTGACTGTTTATTAGCTTAGAAAAAAAACTCTTAAGTTTCACTAGAATGAAATGTGTGCAACAGGGAGACACACACACTTACATAGGGACATACATAGTTATTAGCACTCTTGTCTTACAGTGTGAAAGTCGTGGGTTCATACATGGCATGTATTTCTAAGTTCTGGAGGTTAACATGTGACTTTATATTACCTGTAAGTGTAAATGTGTTTGTGTTTATATCTATGTCTAAGCTCTGTGATAAACTGGTAATCTGTCCATGGTGTACCCTGCATGCCGAATGTCAACTGGCTCAGCCTCTTGCAAGCCATTTGTGCTGCAAAGTCCATTTTTAAAACATCTGCAGGTTTCAAATCCAGCCCTAACCACGTGACCTAGTTTAGAAGAACTTCACTCGGTTGCAATTTGTCTATAGCTGCTCAGCAGTGTGTCACATCAACAGCAGAACTCGCAACGTAGGAGTAGCTCACAAAAACACACTTACACACAAATGTTTGCTGTGTGGCACATTCCTGCCTCTTTTACACTTCTAACTGCTTATTTGCAGATCAGACAGATTATAAAACATAAACATATAATCTGTGACCCTGCTCAGAATGCACACTTGTCTTGAATTTCCATTCAGATGATGTGAGGGATGATATCAGATTACAGATGAGGATTAAAGGAAAGATGCAGGAACAAGGGAAATGTAACAGAAGGAAGTCACAATGACTCCCACTCACTGTCTCCACAGGCAAAAAACGCCTCACAATCAGTGTCAGTATGGATGGAATTCCATGAGGGTTGGATGGAGAATCACTTCAAATCATGGACATCAAAACGGAAGTCATTTGGTCAGTAGTCGAAGTTTGTTTCGAAAAACAAAATGATGGCATACCTCATTGCAGGATGGTTTTGAGCCAGATCCCTTGGAAAGCTTTGTGATAAAGAATACATGTAGCATTACCACTTAACTCATGGCTGCTGGTCTTACCACTGATGTAATGCCGCACAGCTCTGGTGCACTGCCTTTGACAGTACATAATATGTATTCTGTTGCAACATAAGATCCTGTTATACCCCACTACTAAGGCCTGCCTCCATTACTTGTTATATATATCATATTAAAGTTAAAGAAAAGATAGAATATTTCATGGGACCAGGGGCCCAGTCTTTGTTTGCAACCTACCTAATCCACCTCAACAACTCGAAAGGAAGCCAAGAATGTTAGTCCTGGAACTTCATTTACAATTAAAAGGACACAATCAACAAAGGCAGCACTAGGAAGAAACAACTATGCTTTCTACATTTAAACTTAAGAAAAAGTTGCTTTCATAGCTTAGACAGTTCAGTCATAACCTGGAAAACTCTACAACATACAGCTCAACTTTTAAGCCAGTGTGAACAAACCCGATGATGTACTGACATAACAAAGTCCAAGATTGTACAATATGGCTGAAAGCTCCCAGACAAGAGGATAAAGGGATACTGGGAGAATATTATACAGGGCTGGGTTTTGTTTTCATTAAATTTCTCATAACTACTACAATACCCAAATTACACCACAAAAATGTTAACAAATATCAAACTGATGATTTTTTTATAGCTTGCTTTAAGATATATCAACATATTTTGACAAAATCTGATGGGTTAACAATTGAGCAATTTAACCTGCATTTTTTTATTTTTTACTTTCTTTTTTCTGTATTTCATGGATCGTTTTTTCTTTCTAACTACTGTTCTACATGTTAAAAATAAAGAACACCAATCAAACCAATCAATCATTCAATCATTTGATGTCACCTTTTGTAGTACAATCCCTAATTCTACAATTCTCAGAAGAAACTCAAGCAAACCACAGCTTATAGGCCAGTGAGTATTGTTATCACCAATAGTAGCAGGATTTTATCAGTAACAAATTTTTACAAGGTAAGTACTGATGTAATTTACTTATTCTAATTCTCTTAAATTACTGGATAGAGCAATCATTAAAGAAACAGTTGCAGCTGCAAATTTAGATAAGGTTTCATCAGATAGTGACTTTCAGTTCTGTTTCCTCTTGCAGTAGAAACTTTTTCCCTGTAATCAGCAAATAGCTGACTGTGATGAAAATAAAGATAGCTGTACATTGCCACATCTGGCCCCTTCCTCTTTAAGAGATCATTAAAACCAAAAAGCATCTGAACTCTATCCATCATTGACCATGTTTAATATAAAGTGTACACTCACTGAGTAAAGTTCTGTGTTTTCCTTTCAATTTATTTAACATTAACATTTTTTTTTTTAAACAGTTTTATGCTGTGCTTCCAATCCATGGAACAGCTTGACTCATTCTTCATTTGGTTTTCCACGGCTGAAGTTGTGAATACTAAACAGTGGGATGAAAAAATGCATAACACTGATTGGTCAGAGATCGTCATTTCAGCATTTAATTGCATGACGCAGAGTGCTAAATTTTAAAAAAATGTGGCCCACAAAACCAAGTCATGGTCAGTTGGCAAACTTCAGACATATCTTTGTTTTGCTGCTATGACAGAATCTCTGTGGGGAAAGTATAGCATCTATTGTTCAGGTTTGTTTTGTGTTGAAGATGATGTCAGCTGCAGGTTCACTAGATGCTGTGATGAGCAGCCCCATTAGCATTAGGAATGTACATGTTGCAGAGAAAGAGAAAATCAAGAAAAGTACCTGGTACCAAAAATGAGTTGAGTGGAGCAAGGCCATACCATGCAGTGGAAACATGGCATTAGGACAAACTATAATGCTATTTTAGTCCGAGAGTTGATATTTGGATTTTGTGTCACTAGTCAGTAATAATTGGTAAAATGGTTTGTGGCTTCAGGGGTCAATCAAGCTACTCTCTAAGAATGACTAAGGGAATAGATCTGAAAATGTATATTAAAACTGTTGGAAGAACTGGTTTTGGGTGAGTGGACAAAGGGTCACAAAAACCTGTGGAACATGTGTGCTGATGATAATCAAGCCATGTAACTTGGAATTAACCTTGCAAGACTTAGATTTCAAGTCTGAAATCTTGCAGGCCCGTCCTGAAAAGCTTCAACAGGATTTGTTTGTCAGCATCCCTTGAGGAGAGAGGGGTGGTAGTTTAGTGGTTTAGTTTTGACAAAAGCAAGAAGTTGCTGAAAGCTTCTAAACAATGGCAGCTGCCAAGGAGGTCGGCGTGGATGCTGCAATAGCTGCAGTTTTAGCACAACTGGGCAACATTTACTCATTAAAAGAAGAGCAAAAAATGGAACTGCAGGCTTTTCTTGATGGAGAAGATGTTTTCCTTCTTCTCTTGACTGGCTTTGGCAAGAGACATGAATGTGACAGACACAATGTTTAACCAATCACCTTTAAGCTTTTTGTTTGGACACAACCTGCCCCTCCAAAGACTGTCTACGGGCTGTTTACCCATGAACATGTGGAATATGTCCTATGGGTATGTGAAACATTCAATCTGGCGTGTTTAATGAACCTAGAATACTTACAAAAGTTATTGCCTACACCTGTTAAATGCACATGACTGTGCAGTGCGCTGTTAGGAACAGTCTCTGAAATATTTGATTACACCTTGTATGTATGTGTATCACAGGTCATTAATCTGGCATATCCGAAGATGTGAATACACTCCTGACTGGTGTATTGTTATATATATAAAACTAGCGTCAGGGTGAGGACTGGTCACAAATCAAGACTCTGGCACTACTTTTTGCTGAAGTCTAACAAATACATACCTGTGGTGAGCTTCACGTCGATATTTCTTCATGGCCACACCATCCATGTTGGCTGGTAGGTCGGCATAGTTCTGCAGACGGTCACTCCACGAAGTCATTGTGATTCACTACAATATTTTTAGGAGGAGAGGAGCTGCTTATTAAACACACTCTTATCTTTATCTACTTGAGATGACTGATTAAAGTAGAGCCTCTCAAAATGATCTTAGATTTCATTCTGTCTATTTCACAGATTGGGATGTGATAACATCCTGAGTCAAATGTGAGACCAAATGGAACTACAGCATTTTTCTTTTCTCAGTCATGTAATGATTAACAAATTGGAAACTGAAGTAATACTTTTGAGCATGACCAGGAAACTGTTAGCATAATTACAGATTCACGAGTATGACTGACCTACCCACCTTATACTAAGTCCACTGCTGCTGAACGGACGGCAAACACAACACGAAAACTTCTGGAGAAGTAAAGAATTGTCTTCCCTATAACATGTTAAAAAATGGGATTTTAGGAAGGGAAAAATGTCATCACCTTTGTATTTCTCTATTTAAGACCAAAACTGTTAAAATCTTGGACAATGTTGTTTGTATGGTATTCAGAGAACGATATTGTTATGTTTATTTGTAAAGAAAAATGTGTGCCTTATGGTGTATGTGAGTCAAATATAATTCAAGTTCAAGGGTCCATCTCCTGAACAGCTGATCATATCTCATTCTAACACTGTCTCATACAGTTTAACCAAGGGGCAAACTCCCCACTTCCGCATTGAAGCCAACCAGGAAGTACAAAAACTTGCAATTCCTCGACTGACCG
>JAPZDZ010000003.1:617951-628767 GCA_029783805.1 Acanthurus tennentii
TTTTAATGTTACAAGAACACCATAATCTTCAAATTTAGAATTAAAATTAAAAAATAAATGAAACAAAATAATAAATACATTTAAGTTAAATACTCATTACTTATTTTCAAAGACACAGGGAGCCGCAGCAGAGCAATGAAAGAGCCGCGGGTTTCCGACCCCTGCCCCAGAGTCTTTCAGCTTTCTTGTCTTGTAGGTTCCTACGGATCATGTTTGTTCCCACCACTGCATCTCTCTCTTTCCCTCTTTTAATCTTTTAAAAATTTTGTTTGGAGGCACTGAACTTTGAGTACCCTTAGATCATTTTTTTAACCTTTGAATGTTAAAAAAATTATATTTGGTATGCCCTTAGTTGATGCGATACACAGCTGAATCCTACATTAAGTTGACTCTGCTTGCCTATCTGTAAAAGTCACCACATGCCAGTGTCCAGATTAGAAAGAGGAAATAAGAAAGAGGCGGGTAACTCACACCACAGTTCATAATAGTAGCTGCAGCATTGTGTCTCTCCACAGCAGTGACCAGATTCACAGATGTAGCTCTGGTTGTTTACTCCCTGGCACACCAACTTGTGCTGTAATTAAAAAAAAAAAAACTTGGTTAAACTCACACCTGACCGAGGAAGCTACTTAAAAAAATACAGCTTTCTGAAACAGTAACAACTTATATTTTTTAATACATATCACTTACCAAAACACTGTCTTGCATCACATGTACATTATTAATCAATAGGTTGATTTTTTTTCAACATCTGAAAATGACATTAAATTTACTGTCATGACATTAACATTCTTCCTTAATCCTTTCTTACATTTCACTGTGGTATATGATTACTGTTTATGATATATGATGTATATGACCATAGGATGATTAGGGCATGCATAACAATGTCTAGCTTACAATGCTGTGTCTAATATTAATAGTGATAGGCTATTAATGAAATGAGTCCCTGGGACAACATGTGGTCAAATGAGTATGTCTCTCAAAAACCACATGAGTGATCAATTGACGGTGTTTTTAACAGATTTCAGTTTTACTTTTTTGCATTCACCAGGTGGAGAATTCTGACGCAGTTTTGTTCCATTGTGACTTCATACTTGACTGGGAGGGTTTCAAAGTGGGGTGTATCACAAATTGGCATGCTCGGTTTTTTACAATTTGGTCATTTTAAAATGATTTCTGTGCGTTTACCATCAGTTTTTAAACCAGATTCTCTATGCACAAATGCTCCCTCACAAATGATGTACATGTAAACTTAGAGACAGAGAGATCAGTGGAAGCACATTTCGCTAGGTTTTTTTAATAGAATGCTGCATTGCTTGGGTTGGCAGAACAACACTCCATAGTTCCTAGCTGTGTACGTAATGACAGGAACCTTTACATATGATTCACTTGTGGGTGATATCTGTGGTCAGATACAGCTCTTTCACCTTTGCCAAGCAAGTGCACAGCTTATTTATATGAACGTCATATAATTTCTTCAGTTTTGCAGATGTTTTTCTTGACAGGACAGCCTGTTTTTAGCCACCAGTCCTACTTCCTCTGGTGTTAATACATGGATCTGTCCCCTCTTCCTGGTGCAGGGGTCTCAAATGACAGTCAAAGTAGCTGTTTACTTGTGATGCTGGATTTACATGGCAGAGTTTAAACTGCAGCTCATTTTGTTCAGTTTTTTGAGGAAGGTCCAAACAAAATTTCTGGCAGCTGTCTCTTCATGTTTCTTCTGTTCAGTGGCATTCATCAGATCTTACAGCACTGGACCAAATTTTATGCTGCTGTTCTTATTTGGAAAAAAAATGTGCCAAACATTGTGCCCATGATAGGTAATACCATACTACTGGGCCCTTTTTTAATACAATATCATAGTAGCATAAAATACTCTGTTCTTTTCAATTAAAGGACCATTCAAATGTTTGAAAATCCTACCTTTGGCCTAATGTGGAAATTTGTGTATGCTAAAAAATTCCTAAATTTGAAACCTTTATTTACAAAACAATATCACATCTAGGGCTGCTCCATTTCAGTTGATGAGTCAAATCATGAGATCACTTAGTCAATTGAGATCCTCCATTCTTCTCTACAAGCAGTATTGATTTTTTTTTGCTTTTGTTTTTTGTTTATTTTAAAAAAATCACGTGTATTCTGGTATTAGGAAAACAAACAAACAAACAAACAAACAAAGATTTTAAAAATGCCCAGAGGCAGTATTTCAAGATAACTTGAAGATAAAATTTCAAGATAACATTTCAAGAATTATAAGTATAAACTGTGGGACAAATATATTTTTAAGTTATCAGGTACACTTGCTAAAAATAATCCAAGAGACAAAATGCGCTTGTGGTTAACAGATGAGAAAATCTGGAGGTGGAGCAGCTGAAAGCGGGTTTTAGGTCTTGCATTTTTAGCAGTGTTGTTTAAGTTGACCAATTCAATAGTAACAACACAACACCAAATCCTCATCTTGTCTGGGGAAATTAAATGACACCCTGCACACAGAGTGGTCAGCAGCCAGAAAGAGTTGTGCTTCATTGGATTTTATCACTGGGATTTTATCATTAAACTGTGAGTAGGACACGAGTTTATTTCCCACTGTGTGAAAATCTGATATTTTCACTTCACAGATGACAAAGAAAGTATTTTAACTTGAGTCCAATAGGTAAAATATTACTCATGTGGGCTGACACAATAAATAATGTTGCAGTAAAAAAGAGGGAGCAAGTCAAATCATCATATTAAAATCTTTGTAACTGTCAAATCAAATTCAGCCGAAAAATTCTAGGTCTTGTTCAGCCCAGTCACATCCAGGGTTAGCTTACCAGCTTATCTTTTCCACTAGTAGCACAAAAATTTTAGGAGCACCACTTGCATTGACAAGCAACACAACACGTTTACAGTTTTTTCATCTTAACTGTATTACTGCTTTGGTAAAAAAAATAAATTTGGTTTTAAGTACTTGCATTCACGAGTTTTGTAAGAATGTTCTTTCCCAACTTTGAGAGAGCAGGGCCAGATATTGGATGGCTGTTTAAAATGTTCTGCTTGTAACTTGACAACCCGACCACAACTAACATATCAAAGCAGAATGGGAGGGAGATTTGGGGGAACAGTTATTGCATGATACCTGGGATAAAAGCTTGCAATATACGCACATGCCTAGTGAATGCATAAGATTGTGTAATTAAATTCCATGTACAACAAAATCAAAATTTGACAGAATATTTCTGGACATTTCTACACACTTAGATTAATGTTTAGTTTAACATTTAAATTGAGCACTAAGGCTTGCAGTGTGAATGTGGCCTTAGAGTATCACCAAAAAATATTCGGGGCAGAGATAGAACTTGACCCAATATTATTGACCCTACCAGTATCGGTAGGCAAAAGGATAGCTGATAGCTTAGCAATGCCTTTTTAGCCTACAGACTTCTCACTACAAAGAAATTCAATCTTCTATTTTGGAAGAAGAAAGAATTTCCTATTGTAACAGTTTGGCTGACTGAGTCGACAAAAACTCTGAGTTTAGAAAAAAATTAGATTAATTCTTTAAAAAAATTAGCTCGGGGAATTTGAAAGGACTTTGCACCTTTTAATCTTCTATCTAAAAGGCTAAATCGATTCAAATTCTGTATATACACTATTCTACGTGTGATATTAGATAACATCCCAGGGGAGGGTTGAGGGCTTGTGTGGGGGGTTATAGGGTTTGGGCTGTTCTGTATCAGTTCTGTTGGTCAACCTGTAATGTGAGCAATAGTACTTGTTTTGACAACTGATAAGTGGTTCATCCCATTAATTTTGCTTTTAACAGTGTCTGTTTCTCACAATAAAAAGATTTAAAACAAAAAAATGCCATGTTGAGAGTTATATGATACCTTACCTGCCCCTTAAAACCAGAATAAATTATAAAGCTTTACTGAAGGTGTTAAATAGTAATAAATTACCCTGTGGCCCTGCTCTCACCTACCTAAACAATTTACCTGATTATCAAAACAGCCGTTGATTCTTTTTTGGGAATCAACTAAGCAGTTTAATAAATTAATGTTTCAAACTTCAGACCATCTGTCTTTGTTTTACATATTGTTACTGCTCTGCTGATGAAAACCTCTGCTCAGCAACCCACAAGCTCTCTGGATCTAACTGAGCAGAGCCACTGGAGTCAGATATCATGTTACCCACATATACACTGTTGCATCCTACTGACCTCACTGGAATTATTTAACCAAAACAAGTCCTACAGTAGATGACATTAAACTAACGTTTTGTCTGCAGCAGTAGTAGTACTTTTCAAGCAGAGAACAATTCTTAAGACTGTCTTTTTTTATCTTTAATACATCTTACAGGCCAGTATGCTTAGATTTTAACGTTTATCCTCACTTTCACTAATCAGTTATCCTACATATCGATATTTCTTGTAATTGTCTCATTTCCCTGTCTTTTATTTTCTTCAAGTAACGGATGTAACTAGTTAGTCAAACACGTTTATTCAGAGCTGTTTATTTTTGTTTGAAAGGCATCGATTAAAGTTAATGTTGGCTGATGTAAATGTGGCTTTAAATCTATTATTTAATAGTATTAAAGGAATCTTATGTCAGGCCGAGACCCAGCACTAGTTCGGGACCATCATGTACAGTGTTCGAAAAACTTAGGAGAGTCTTAACTGTTTCAGGAATTTTGTTACAAAACGTTATCAACTAATATTCATTATTATTTTCTTTTAAATTCGTATCATTTATCATCATTCCTGCGAACTTTGACACCGTCTACGTTACCGTTGTCTTACTTGCTAATTTCATAGCACAAACTTAAGGACCCTTGTTTGTTACTTCTAGGAGGGACACATGCGGAAACTGGCCTAACATCACTGGGAAGACCAGTTTTCAACAGATCAACCCACAGGTTTGTAGCCAGCAACTAAAGAACAAAAAACAGATTATTTGTTCCTTCAAATTGGGATTTCTTTCATTTTAACTAGCAGGCTAGCTCAGAGAATGTAACTTAGGTGGCTAACAAGGTTGCTGCCAAACTGGGACACAAGCGTCGGGTAGCTGTAACGTTAACGTTACCTCCGCAAATGTGGCTGCCGACGCTGAGTTTTCCTCTCCGACGTTGATCTTCAGTGGCGTCATTGCAAAAAATATCAGAAACTAATATTTCTTGAAAAGTAAACTGTTTATTATCACTGGCATTGTTAACAAGACTTTGGCCTCTGTCGCTGCTCAAAACGAAACAAGCCTAGCTGAACTTCCCTCAGATTGCTCCTGCTCTCTGCTATTGGCCCGTTCGTTGTTTTTTGAGCAGCAATTGGTTCTTTTTATTGTCACTCAAAAATGATACTTCGTTGACGTGTGCATCATTTTTCACCGGTGGGTGGGGTCAATTCTACCACACTGTTGGACAGGTAATCATTTCAAAGGAATGTAGAGCTGAGTAGGATCAATTATCGATACAATTAATGAGAATTATTGGGAGCAAGTGTGTTTTTTTGTTTGTTTTGTTTTGTTTATTCCTGTTAAGTGCATATGAATAAAACATATGCGGCATTGGCATTCTACAAAGGGTAGAATATGAGGGAAGTATTGATATAGTGATATAGGCAAAGTCCGCTTAGACAAGTCTCTTGGTGGCCATCATGGTAATGCCTCTAGGCATTTCAGTGTAACAAGACCAGGCCCTATCCAAGGCTAGATATACACATGGTTCAAGTGACCCAAATTCAATTTTTTCTTTGAAAGTGGCACAGATCAGATCATTAACATGAACGTATAAGCTGGAAAAGAGTGCATGAAATGGGATATTGTCAGATCAGAATCAGGCCTCCCTCATATGTGAAAAACATATGAATCAGATATCTGCCAGTGTGTTTGTAGTCTAATCAGATGAATCGGATATTCCCTGGCACTGATAACTGTATGTCAATAAAGTTGAGACAATGGCGCATTTCAATGATGTAAGTAAACTTGTATGTCCTCTCCCATGCCCACACATTTCACTGAACAGTGAGGGCTCTCTTTTTTCTCCCTATCTTACAATTTGGCCAATATTCCATGCTCACCCAAATACGTCTTGAAATGAAAATGCTAGAACTATGTCTTTTTTACTTCCATTTTTCAACACTGGCCTATTTCCTTTTCCAGGTTGGTAGCTAAGCCATGTCTATGTGTATGGGTTGTCTTAAGCTTTCAAGCAAAGTTTAGGGTGGTGTAAATACAGATATCAGATATAGGTCACTTCTAAGAGTAGATGTAAACAGACTGTCAGAAAAAGTCAGATATAGTCAACAAATCAGAATTGGGCATTGAGACCTGTAATGGAAATCCAGGAATGGGGAGATGACCATTACTGCTCTCTCAGTGGTAACCAGGATGTAGAAACGGTGTATATATAGATGCACTGGTGAAATCTTGTGTAAATCACTAAAAAAACTTTTGTTTCTTGCTCCAAAATAATGTTCAAAACACTTCTTTTATGTTTAGATCCAGACAGAACCATTGAGAGACTGTATGCCATCATCAACACATCTGTTTGAAAGCTTTTGCTAACCTAAATGCAATGTTGCTCAGTCAATACTCTTTACTGTGGACACAAAAGGATTACACTTTTCTTTTTCATGTTGTTAGTTCAATTAAACTGTTGCAAACTTCCAATCAGCACATGTGTTAGTGTGTGGACAAACATGGGCTCATAAGGTTGTCAGTTGAGAAATGATTGGTTTCAAGTTGGGAGGGGTAGGATATGTACATATAACCGCCAGCTTTGGCAATGCCAGTTTTTCCCCATAGAGTCCCATTTAGGATTCTTCAAGTGGTCTGTCTCCTCTTACAAAAATCTCTGATAAAAGTGATCCAAGTGATAAGCAGCAGGTATATGAATGGGAACAGTGTCCTTGTGTGGTTGTCTTAGTGTGAATTTTGCTGAAATCTGAACAAGAGATGTTGAGGAAACTATGACTCTGTTTACACTGCAAGCCTTAGTGCTCACTTTGTGTTTTTTCCAGACCCAGTTATTTTGTGTGGCTGATCAGATTATTTTAATAATCTGATCAATAATCAGGCAAAATCATATATAATAATAATCACAAAAAATAACTGGATCAAGGGGGCGCTGTTGAGCAGGCTCATGGAGTAGACGTGTCTTCCACAGCTCCTGCAAACTTTTAATATATCTTTGTATTTTGAACCTCTAAATCGACTGGTTTTCGTCAGTTATTTAATTGAGTGACCTGCGACGTCGTATGTAATGTCACACAAGCCCTCAAATGAGCAAGGAGAGAGCAGGTCAGCAAGAAACACCACCTCCAGCTCTGCGGCTAATTTGGAAGCTACTACTAAAACCATGGAAGCTCTAGCAAAAGCTGTGAATGCCATTCAAGCCTCAATTGATTCGTTCTGTGAGGAAAATAGGGCGTCCATCGCCTCTCTTCACTCGACACTCAGCTCATATGGCCAGAGAATTACAGATGTTGAAAATGGCTTGAACGAGTTTGAGAGGAGACTGAGTCATCTCAAACAGCACTGGCTAAAGAAAATGAGGCGCTCAAAGAGAAGGTGATATATTTGGAAAACTATACTAGAAGGCAAAACATTCGCGTGGTGGGGATAAAGGAAGGCACAGAGGGACCGCGGCCTACAGAGTTTATCATCAATCTATTTCTCAAGGTATTTGGTGAGGAAAGTTTTGAGGCACGACCATCTGTTGATAGAGCTCATAGAAGTCCCGATCTAGGCCGTTTATTGTGAAGCTTCATCACTTCCAAACCAAAGAGTTGATCCTACGACTTGCAAGAGAGAGAGTCCAGAGAATCCACATCTTTCCCGACTTTGGCCCAGACATCAGCAGAAGATGGGCCGCCTTCGCCGAACCCAAAAAGAAGCTCCATGCCGCGAAGATCAAGTTTGGTCTGTATTATCCTGCCACGCTGCAGTTCACCCACAATAACAAGCGCATCAAGTTTACAGACCCGGCGGGGGCGCTCACATATATCAATAACAACATTCTTGATGCCCGGCTGTCCTCTCCACACTCCGTTGCAGAGGAAGAAACATGAGGTAACAGCGCGTGTTTGAATCGACTGTTAATAGACTCACGAGTTAACAGGGCCACGAGAGAAGGTGAGGTAAACATGGACATGGTCGATCTGTCAGATGATTAATAATATCTGTTAATATAAATGGAAAATGAGCAAAGTATTGTTATGTAATACAGCTCATTCTTTAGTTGTTTCACCTTTAGTTTTAGGTGGCACTATCTGCAATAGTTCATTGTCTAATATATGGAGGTTCACTGCTGCTTAAAAACTTATTACTGCAGGAAGATTGCAAATGACAGTTTGCGTAAGTTTAAAGTGTTTAAGGGGAGGTGGCCATTTTTTGGCACTGGGATATTGTTCCTTACTAGTTCCTTACTAAGTGTTTTTTAATTTTTATTGTGTACGGTTTTTATTTTCGTGTGTTTTGTGCATCAGCCTATATGCCTAATCTAAATTTGACAGACATCCACACATTTGTATTGAATAGTTCCAATGGCACATTGTAAATCATACTCAGTCCCCGATAACAGAAACATCAACATAATTAGTTGGAATGTAAAGGGTCTTAACTATGCGGTTAAAAGAAAAAGGGTTCTCTGTCATCTTCAACATCTTGGTGCAGGCATAGCCTTCTTACAGGAAACTCACCTTCGTAATAAGGACCATGTTAGAATTCATACAGACTGGGTTGGGCAGGTATTTCATTCGAAATTTATTTCTAGAAGTAGAGGAGCAGCTATATGCATTCACAAAAATGTGCCTTTTACTGCATTAAATATCCACTGTGATCCTAATGGTAGATATGTAATGGTTGTTGGAAAGTTGTTTCAGCTCAATTTGATCTTAGTTAATATTTATGCACCTAATTTTGATGATGAACAATTTTTTAAAAAGATGTTAAGCTCCATCCCCAATCTTGATTGTCACCACCTTATTTTGTCTGGGGATTTCAACCTTGTGATGGACTCATCACTGGATCGATCTTCCCACTCCATGTCAAGGTCATCCAAATCAGCACAAACAATCCAGGCATTTATAGATACACACAGACTTGTGGACCCATGGAGATTCAAAAATCCCACTAAAAGCGAGTATTCCTTTTTCTCTAATGTCCATAACTCATTTTCTAGGATAGATTTTTTTCTGGTTGATCCTTTTTTACTGAGTGCAGTTGCAAACTGTAAATACAACCCAATCGTGATTTCCGATCATGCTCCCGTAGGGTTAAATATAACACTCCCAACACAGAGAACAAAACGCACGTGGCGCCTTGATTCACTCCTGCTTGCTGACTCTGAGTTTGTACAGTTTATTTCAGAACAAATAGATTTTTTTTTTAGATATAAATGCAACAGATGATATCTCAGCATCAACTCTTTGGGAAACGCTTAAAGCATACCTTAGAGAAAAAAAAAACAACCCGACCCGACCCAGGCCCGCGGGTATTAAAGCCCGACCCGGCCCGAGCCCGATCAATTAACTTGATTTGCAGGCTCGAGCCCGAAAAAACCCGAAATTTTATATTTTACTTGTGAGGACTCAGGAGGAGGAGGAAAGGGAGGGGATGCGTCAGTCAGAGCCGGACAGAGCACTGCTCCGGGAAAAGGGACTGGTTGCGATTTGTGTGATCCCATTTGTGACGATGCCTGTGCATAATGATAACAAATTAAAGCCTGTCTTTTGTAACGAATTCTCCCAGTTAAACAAGACTGTAAGATGCATATTCTCCGACAAGGAGAGGAACAGCAGCATACTCTTCAGATTCAACGTTTGATTGTAATCAATTTGACAATTTTTTTTCTAATTTGAGTATCCCTAAAAATTAGCGATGACTCTATAGAAGAATTGGAAAGAAATCTCACATTAGAGGAAATTATAAATGCAATAATGTCTCTTCAGAGCGGGAAAGTTCCAGGCCCAGATGGGTTTCCCGCAGAGTTTTACAAAATATTTAAAGATAAACTTGCCCCTTTGCTTCTCTCAGTTTATACAGAAGCACTTGAAAATAAAATTCTCCCACCCACACTCCGCCAGGTATCTATTATAATGTTATTAAAAAAAAACAAGGATCCTCTTGATTGCGCCTCATACAGACCAATTAGCTTAACAAATTGTGATATTTTCTAAAGCTATGGCTCTCCGTCTTGACATAGTTCTACCTCATGTAATTTCAAATGACCAGACAGGATTCAAGGTAGGCAGTCCTATTTCAATGTGAGAAGACTATTTAATATAATCTATACTAATCCGGACACCCTGTCTTCAGAGGCAGTGATATCGCTTGATGCTGAAAAAGCATTTGACAGGGTCGAGTGGATGTACCTCTTTCATACACTTAATAAATTTGGATTCGGCCCTAATTTTATTCAGTCAATTAAGCTCATTTATACTGATCCATCTGCCACAGTGTATACCAACCATATTTCTTCTGATTATTTTCCTCTTTTCAGAGGGACCAAGCAGGGAGTCCCTTTAAGTCCACTGCTTTTTGTTCTTGCTAAAGAGCCACTTTCTATAGCCCTTAGATGTAATGTTGGTATACAAGGCATAGTACGTGGTGGCTTGATTCATACTGTCTCACTTTATGCGGACGATTTATTAATATATGTTACTAACCCTGTCATAACTATACCTGAAGTTCTTTAAGTCCTGGAAAATTTTGGAAAAATATCAGGATATAAACTTAATTTTAGTAAAAGTGAATATTTTCCCATGAGTAATAAGGCTGAAGACTATCCTAATCTACCATTCAAACTTGCAAATGATTCTTTTACATATTTGGGGATAAAA
>JAPZDZ010000003.1:638814-654825 GCA_029783805.1 Acanthurus tennentii
TATATTTTAGTTTCCTCACCACATTTATCCGACACTTCAACTTTTCATAAAAAGACATGACATGTTTATATGATATGATTAACATAATATTCCATAATAATATGACACTTAATGGGCACTTAACGCTTCCTCGTTGACCTGAAACACCTTCACCTGAAAAAACCATTTGTGATGTAAGACGCTGACAGAAAAGTACAACCATCATGGTTAATACTAGTGTTGCCAACTCTCCCTTTTTTGGTGTGTGACCATGGTTTTAACACCACATGCAACAATACAGTCTTTGCTAACATTAATAAAACTTTTGGACCCCATTACAAGTAAAATACGTAGTTAAACATTAAAGTTAAGATGAAAATTGAAAATTGAAAAGATGAAATCTCTTGAACAGTTTAACACTGGTATTGTTCTGCCTGAAAACCTTCTGTTTTTTTTTTACCTTTACCGGGAACAGTAATAAGAATTGCTTCAAAGCTAATAACTATTTGACTTCTTGTCCAGAAAGAGTATTTTTTCTTTTTTATCGTAGAACACACTTGTTCAATGAAAACAAAACAAAACGAAAGAAAAGTGTCATCTTTTGTGCTGTTCTAGTAAACACAAACTTTTGGTTGATTAAAATAAAAGCTTTAATTAGGACTCCCTGTGCAATTGGTGAGAAAAGGGGAAAAATGGAAACCGTTAATATTTTTGTCTCTAGTAAAAAAAAATGCATAAAACTAACAAGATTGTTGGAACAGTGCAAAAGAACAACACAAGATGGTTTAAGAGGGATGTGTCAGTCAAGTTTGAATGACTGTGCTCTGTATGATATTATTGCAAATAAAGTCTGGCAATCTTGTGGGGAACATTAAAGCTGTTTTTAGGTAACAACAATACTCTTCTTTTACTTATAAGGTTTTAAAAGTCTGTCTCTTTCAAAATGTTTGTTGACCCCTTTAATGTATTTTAATGACTGTCTAACCTAGGTGTGTGCTAAAGATAATTAGGACAAGGTCTCTGTTCAAAACAGGGTTTGTGTTGATATAGGAAACAAACAATTATAAAAAACAAAACAACATTTGCTTTTATCCTTAATTTTTCTTTAAAATGTTTAAAGTGAAGAAGTAAAGATTTTAATTATACTTCATTCTCCCTTAAACAAACAACACAACTTTCATTGACAGGACATCCTCAGAGCTCTAAGCTCTAAATTTGGACCCTTTCAAGTGCCCTCTCTGTACCAAGACTGGACAGTATAAATGTTTACCATACTATTTGATTCATTTCATGACCCAAGCAACAGTCTGTGCCCTTGCTGCTGTCAACAAGATTGTCCAAAAAAAGTCCTTGAGCTGTATGAATGTGGACCATGATACAACCTGATGCAAGCTGGACACATGAGAAGTGCCAATACAACTTACAGTACCAGTCAAAAGTTTGTACACTCCCTCTCATTCAATGATTTTGAAAAACTATGAAGAAACTCAAATGGAGTCATGTAGTAACAAAAAAAAAAAAAGCTGAGCAAACCTGCATATATTTTCTATTTTCTATTTTTCAAAGTAGCCACCTTTGCTTTGATGACAGCTTTGCACACTTGGCATTCTCTCAATTAGCTTCATGAGGTAGTCACCTGGAATGGTGTTCAATTGACAGGTGTACATTGTTAAGAGTTAATTTGTTGAATATCTTGCCTTCTTCTTAATGAGTGTGAGACCATCACATTATATCCTTAAGTGCAGCTCCAAAAAACATTAAACACTTTGATGAAACTAGCTCTCATCAGGACCACCCCAGGAAAGGAAGACCAAGGGTCACCTCTGCTGCAGAGAATAAATTTATTAAAGTTACTAACCACAGAAACTGCAAATTAACAGCACCTCAGATTACAGCCCGCATAAATGCTTCACAGAGATTAAGTAGCAGACACATCTGAACATCAGCTGTTCAGAGGAGACTATGTGAATCAGGTCTGAACTACTTCGGACAAGAAAAACAAGGAACGGACATTAGACCAGAAGAAATCTGTAGTTTGATCTGGAGAGTCCAAATCTGGGAATTTTGGTTCCACCTGCCATGTCTTTGTGTGAAGCCAAAGGGGTGAGCGGAAAGTTTCTACATGTGTGGTTCCCACAATGAAGCATGGAGGAGGAGCATGTAGGATTTCTTTGCTGGTGTAACATGGTGATTTATTCAAAATTCAAGGCACATTTAACCAGCATGGCTACCACATTATTCTGCAGCGACATGCCATCCCATCTGGTTTGCACTTAGTGGGACCATCATTTGTTTTTCAACAGGACAATGACACCAAACACACCTGCAGGCTATGTATGGGCTCATTGACCAAGGAGAGTGATAGAGTGTTTCGGATGACCTGACCCTGACAATAGTTCACTGTAACTGTAGTTGTTGGCAAGAAACTTGAACAAAAAGACCACAGTTGTTTAAAGGAGGAATTTGTGAAACAGTGTATCCCTGAAAATTTGGGAAAAAAAACACGTCTTTGACTTTTATCAGTGAATGCTTATGTGTGATTAAGCCCACTGCATCAAAATCTCACTCCACCCACATACCCAAAGTTGGCAACCCTGCTAATGTTATATCATCCAGTACCACAAGGCTTGTCAAAACATTTATATGATATATTACTTTCAATATTTAAAAAAATGTTGAAAAATCAAATTTAAGGCCAAATAATCAAATATGTTATGCCCGCACTCAGCCAACCTAATGTTGGACCAAGTCAGCAAGGTTTGCTCCATCTTTAAATGAGTGGTGAAGGAATGCTACTCAAAAAAGATCGGACCAAAACTCACATTAGAGAATGTTAATTTTTGTCAAAACCATGCTTGTAGCTACCACCTCTTTCAACTTGGAGGGCCCTGACTGGTCAAGTCATATTCTGACCGTTCACAAAGAAATCGGGTTGGAGCATTTCAAGATGGACCTGTGAGATTTTAGACTTGAAACTTGACTTGAGTAGTCCAGGTGCCTTGCAAGGTTAAATCACTGGCCCTAGCCAAACACGTATTCACTGACTGTGTTTGATAAATCTATGACCCTGTAAATCCAGTGAGTGATGAGTGGTTGTAGAGACTGCCTCCACCCCCCAGCCTCCATGATTAATTCAAGTGTTAGGATTCTCTAGGGGTCATATCTCCTGCATGGGTGTGCAATACCTCTATGCACCCTGTACACTTCCCTTAAGTGGCCCTGGCGCTGGCATATTAGCTAATGGACAGCATATGATCTAATATATGCCATTAATGGCAAGCAGAGAAGGTTACCACCTAGACTCAAAGTGGATACCCTGTGACATGTGACAAACAAGCACAAACTCATTAAAAACCTTATAGTATGGTAGGTTTACTGTGTTTTTTGGCCTGCTAAAGCACCTGGACATTTTTTCTTTCATTTCTATTAATTATGATACGATTGATTATGATGTGATTACAATCATGAAATTATTATATAATTTTTGACCCCCCCCCCCCCAAAAAAAAAAATCATCAAACAAAATTTCATTTTGAATCAAGAGAAAAAAGTGTATCACTGGATTAAATGAGTTAGCCTTCTTTCATTTAATGATCTTTCTTTAATGAATTAAACTTGTCAACTTCATCCAAATAAATGTATATTTTATTGACAGATAAATGCTCAGGTGAGTGAGCTAGCTTTTAAAATATTATTTAAATCCAGCTATATAAAAAACTTATTATCGAAAATTGAAAACTGTACTGTTTCACAGAAATGGCTGCTGCTACTTCAATTAAATTTACTTAACAGTCCTGAGCAGCTGAATTTCTTCAATTGACTGTGGACCATCTACACACACACACACACACACACACACACACACACACACACACACACACACACACACACACACACTTCAGACCCTTCTGAAGTCATGAACTATGTGTGAAACACGCTGACAGTACATACCAGTGGTTCCCAAACTTTCTCTGCTGAGCCCCCCTTTGGTACATGAGAAAAAATTTTTGTACCCCTCCCCCCCATACATACACATATTTTGTTTCAGACTCGTACCAATTAATACAAACCTCAACTTTTTTTGAAAAAATAAAAGTTAACTGCCATGAACTACAACAACTTCTTTAGAATGAGAAATAAGTAACAAAATAACAAACCGCCTTTACAGTGTAACTATTTTAAGTGTAACTGATTTCAAGCACCTTAACTGTGTAATTATGTTCAGTGTAACAGGTTTTTTTTTTTTTTTGCTGCTGTCAGAGATGGAAATGCTGCAGAAGACAGTGGCTCACAAGCTAAAGTATTTACTTTAAAAAGTGCTTGACCCCGTAGAGAGGCGCATGACAGAGAATGGCAGAATTTTCCCATCAATGAAAGAACAGTTGGACGTTCACTCTAGAAAATTTAGCATGGTCTTTAACAAGATAGATAACATCCAAGCTAGCCTGATAACCACAAGGAAGATACTATCTTCTGTCTTGCAAGAGATGACAAAGCTAAGCAAGAATCCTAATGACTTGGAGGACAAATCCAAGAGAAATAATATGCAGCTGGTCAACTTACCAGTGCATGCTGAGGGTGATGATCTGATAGGTTACCTACAGAGGATGCTGCCTAAATGGAATTTCCAGCAATCCTGAGAGGTAATCAAAAGGGCATGAGTATGTTGTTTAATTCAGCAGCAAAGGCAAAAGAAGCCTTAAAATCATCAGTGTTGGAGGTGAAGGAGAAGGACGGGAAAAAGAGCACAAATCAGTCAAGAGGAGAAGGAGCTGTAGCAAGGACTTTAGCCAGTCTGCATGCATAACCAGACAGACTCTGTAAAGTTAAACTAGCATATGTGATACTTTGGGGTTATTTGTTTAATGTAAAGTCCTGTTATATCTTCTACTGGGTTATATATAGAATCAATTTAGGTTTCAATATGGCAGGTTTAGATGTGTATGTCATTGCTCACCTAGCTGGTTAATATTAGGACATTAAGATAAAGAGATACAAGCCTGCTAAGAAGTAATATTTTGTTTTTTAGATGATATTGAACACACCTATTTGCTACACTTTGTCGAATTTGTTAAACGCATCTTAGACCTAATGATGTTTCCAGGGTTCAAAACCATTTTTTAAAACCAGTTGTAGCTTCAGTTGATGGTGCCCACACAAAATGAGTTATGATATTGATGAGATGTGGCATAAATGTTTCAATTAAAGACGTTAGGAGCTGACATTGGGGGACATCTAAAAAGTTACATTCATTAGTCCATATGCCCCAACTATATTTGAAACTGAGTATTTCCTTCAATTATATCATAGCTGTTAAAAATTAGGAATTATTTTAAAGAATTATATAAAAGTTATTTTGTTCCCTCTAAAGAAGACTTCTATAAGTTTTTTAGTGGATTGGACCTCATGGCCTTGTCATTAAAGGATGCCAAAAATCTTGACTCATGTATTACAGTGGAGGAGGAGCTGCTTAAAGCTGTTAAAGCTACTAACGGTTATTGACGGTATACCAGTAGAGCTTTATTTAGCACTTTGGGACATTATTGGACCAATATAGTGAGATACAGTAAATAATGCTATTGAAAATGGCAATTTTAATAGAGACACAGCCCTGATCACAGTCATACCTAAGCCCGGCAAAGACTCTTTGGAGTGCACCAGTCACAGCAAAATCTCATTAATAAATGTGGATTTCAGAATGTTTTCCAAAGTTGTAGCCGGTAGATTGGAAACAGTGGATGGGAAAATAACTTGCCCAAACCAAATGGTTTTTATCAGGAGACATTTTGCCTCTGATAACACTTAACCACTTGCACAGCTTATTGGAAAATGTCCCTAGATTTTCCCTATTACAATAGGTACCACGTCTTACTCATCATCAGTGAATGTTGATGACACATAATGAATATGGCAGACATTCAAAAAACCCTCCCCAATGTTTAAAAAGCCCTAGAGTGCCTTGGATATCTTTCAGGATAGAAAGTTGTTCTTTCAAAATCACCACGAGTGCTGATTAATATAGACAAAAGTAAGACATCCCTCCCTCCTCAAATTAAGGTTTTTTATCTAGGTATCAGGATTAGTACTTCTTTATAATCTGATGCTAAAACAAACTACATGTTAATCCTAAAAATAGAAAAGGATGTTAAAAGATGGAGGCATTTGCCAGTGTCAGTTCCAGCATGTATATCAGTTATCAAAATGAACATCTTGCTCCACATTAACAGTATTAGTTTAATGATCCCCCTTTCCCCTCTAGCAGGACAGTGGAAAAAGCTGGACTCCATATTAAGATGTTATGTTTGGAATGGTGAACGACCCAACATAAAATGGTCAGCTTTACGATTTAGAATGTCCAAATTTTAAATTGTATCAATGGGCATATGTGCTAAGGAATCTTGGCTATTGGATTGAAGGGGATACAGTTCCAGCATGGAAAAATATAGGAAAAGAACTGAAAACTCTAATAAGATTAAATGATTTTCTTGTTATATGTATGACAACCAAAAAATGTGATTCCTTAAGGAAAAAACTGTGTGGTGCAAATATCCTCCACTATGGAATAATAGTCACCTCCTGACTGGGGGAAAACCTTTCACTAATAAATCTTGGGAAGATAAAGGTATTACAACTCTTCAAGATATTAATGGGGCAAACTTTCTCACTTTTCAAGAGCTTATTCCTAAAAACAGTATTAATAAACATTCCCTTTTCTTTTTCTTTAGAATAGCATGTAGGGTCTACATGAGTGTCAGAATTATAAGACCATCCTTTAGGACCATCCTATTTCAAAATGGATACAGTATGCTCCAAGATGAATAGTGTCTAATGTTTATAATAACCTAAGCTAAGAGAAATACATGCCGACTCCAGGTATGAAAGTTTGGCAGAGGGACATAGTTTAAGTGGGGCAAGAATTAGACTTGAAAGGGATCTGGAAAAACATTTTTGATGCATCAAAAAACTCAAACCATGAGTACAGTCATCTAAAATTCTGCCATAAGGCATATTTAACAGTGAGAATTAGGCATCAAATGGGACTGGTACCCCACCCCTACTGATCTTTGTGTTTACATGGAACTGTTGGCTCTTTTTTCCATGTTATATGGGAAAGCCAAGGGGTTTGGGATTTTGGGGGAAAGGATATACTTTTAGAGAATTGATGGGGATACATTTCCCAATGGACCCTGTTGTACATCTTTTAAATTATGATCCTTATCTTTCCCTTATGGAGAAAGCTCATAAAGTCTGACTGGCAGGTCTAACTGCAGCCAAAGATGGGGGCCTCCTATATTTCAACTACTCATTGGCTTTGGAGCTTTCTAGACATCTCTCACCTGGAACTGTCATCAGCAAGGATCAGTGATGCAGGTTCACCACTGACAACCCGAACCAACATGAAAACAGCATCGGCCCTGGAGGGAGTTTGGCTGGAAAAGCCTGATAAGATATTTTATTACACCTTACCAAAAATCTCACTATGAAGGTAACTCCTGGACTTGTTGGAGAAATTGTGGAAATACAAATGCAAATCATTATCATGTTTTTTGGGACTGCCATGTTATTCAAACTTACTGGAAGGGAATACATAATGCTATACAAGTTTTTTTTGCAAGTCACCTGCCTCTGGAAAGTAAAATTTTATTTTTTGGACTCATGTCTGAGTCCGAAAACTTTACTTGGCCTTATGGCAAGTGTAATATTAATCTTAGCTAATTAACATGGTTGACCTTTATTATTCAGTCTTACACAGATGCAATTTGTCGAAAAGTTTCATCAGCCTGATTATAAGAATTTTTAGAATGTAATTAGTTAACACTCATTCATTGTATTTTGACTAAAATATATACTGTATGGAGCACATGCTCATGCAATGGCTGCTGCTCAGTAAAATACTAGAGAAACTTTATGTGTAGTTTGATAATCCTGATGTCTGATCATGTACTTTAATCTCTGTCATAAACCCATATTCATATTGTATGGAGTGGAATTTAGGGGGTCAAACACTTCAACTTCCTTCACTGTGTGATCTCAGGTATTAAGTCCAACTGTACTTTTTAAACCAAAGCAGTATTTTTTCAACATGATGTGATGGGTTTGTCAAAAGGCTAATGTGTCTAAATCCCCTAAAAGAATTTGGCTGGATCCAGGCAGCCACTCCAAAGTGTTTGGGTAGGGAGGGCCTGTCTCATTTGGGCTTATTCACTGGCTCAACAGACAGTATGTGCACATAGTTTTTGTGTTGAGCATTTTTGCTTACAATGCCTCGAGCTATTGGATTAGCTTTTTACTTGCAGGCTTCGGAGTGCTTCTCAAGTCCAATGAATGACTTCTTGTCCAGCTTGTTTTCAGTGTTGATTGTTGGTTTATCTTTATAGGATGTTATAGTTGCTCCCTGTCCTCAAAATCATATCATATTTAGGGTGTTTCAGCTCTGCACCTGCTTTGATGAACTGACCTGGCTGAGATACAACTGGATTTCATCATATAGTAAATCAGAATAGAAAATAGTCATTAACATGTCACAGTGGGAAGGGGACATATGTCAAAAATAAAATAAATCTGACAAAATTTCATGTAACTGCTGCAGTTTAGGAGTCTCTCACTGGGTTGCACCAGCTACGTGTGAAGTCAAACACAGCCTCATTTGAATGAAAATTTCATAATAGAGCCCGCACTCTATAAACATTTAAATGGTTGAAGCAGCTAAATTAGTTTTAAAGTTGGCATAAGTGACAACTTAAATCTTACAACATAGCAGTTGTAAAGACTTCCATAAAACAGGGACTGGCATGGCACATAATTTAAAAGGTCTGATAATTTTTAAAGTCAATTATATAGATTTTTTTGGTCCACAGTCAGACTTGGCCAAATCCCTGTAACAGTACGCAGACTAGTCACTTAATTTGACTTTAAACACTTCAATTATAGTGTTGACAAGCAAATATATATAATAAGATAACTTACTATTCCAATTGGAAATAGTTTGCAAGTGTAGGCTATTATTATGTTGGTTGTAAAGTTGAAGTTTCTCCTGAACAATGTTAGGGTACTGTTATATTACTCTGTGTTGTAGTTGACAAATTTACCACTTGATGTCACTGTTGATATTTTGCACTGACTGTAGATTAATGCTGCATACTATTAGGTGACACCTGATCATAATGCTTTGCTCTATTTTTATGTACCTTTTTGTTTGTTCTGTTTATTCATTTTTTGGTGGTTTCCTCTTTGCTGTTTAAAGACAAGTGGAGAGAAAACACGATAAACACAGCATTAAAGACAATGCTTTTCACTATTTGACCGTGTTAGTGAAACTGTCTTTTCTTGCAACAATATTTTGGTTAGCTGGGTCTGGCCAGAGTGGTCAAGATGAACTCAGCCAAACTACTTTGAATGTATCACTTAGTGTGAAATTTGCACTGTAACTTAGGAGATAGTATATGTTTGGTTGATGGATCAGGTCACATGTATTGTTCATGTTGTCTTGCTGTCACATTCAGTGTTCACACACATCAGAAGTAGGTTACACATGTAATTAATGTACATATTTACATGTTAGTAACTTTAATTCTGTCTATTAATGCTGCAGTTCAGGAATCAGATTGTTTCTCAAAATCTAATCTTATTTATTATTATTTTTTTTTAAAATTTGTCATCAATTGTCCAATTGTCTTACTGAATTAGTAAGCAAAGTTGTCCCTTGCAGAACTTAGGTGTCTGACTTTAACAAATAGTAAACAGTTTTTGACTCTTACAGGTTACTTTGTCTTAATTTCAGTGTCAGTAAGACTTAAGATTGAATGATTATCACAATGCATCACAATTAACTCCTCCTCCACACAGTCTAAAAAAAAGAAAGTTTGCTACAAACTTGGAGTGTGTAGTTTAAATTACATGGACACTTATTAATGAAATATGCAATCAAGTTGCACCATGGGAATCGTAGGACCCACCATTGTTGTATTTAGCTTAAATCACTCTGTGGAGTCTTTGAAAAACTTTTGTGTCTTATCAGTCTGTAAACTATAAGAAGTGCTAGATCAACAGAGTGTCCCCTTTAAACACATACTTTGACATATAGTAATGATCTGTGCTTTTGAAACCACAAGCATATTTAGATAAGAAAAAGCCATTTCTTTGAAAATGTGAAAACATTTATTGTAAAAATAGACAGTTTTGTTGAACATATAAATATGAACAGTGTTTGTGGGTATCATCAGATGTAGATGGGTTTCTGGCTAAAGTCCAGTGAATGCAGGGAAGTGGCCAGGGCTGCATACAGGTGAGAGTTGCTGAACCTCAGACAGTACACTGGGCTGGTCACAGAGTCTGAACTTAGCTGGAAGAACTGCACAACAGACAAAAAAAAAAAAGCATATTGCAACAGTTTATTGTTTTAAGCTTACTGTTTGACATCCTGATGAGCTCATAAAATGATAACTTAAGCGTGATAGATACTTTACCTTATTAATACCAACTATATTTCATCCCTAGAGCATACTGTACACACCTGCAGGCATTCAGTCTGCCGTTTGTCCCAGAGTCGCACAACACCATAGTACGAGGAGCCACTAGCTATCATGTAATTTCCGTCTGTCTGGATGCAGTACAGAGCGCTGTCATGAGGCTCCTCCCACTCCATCACACACTTCCTGTTGGGATGGATGGGAGAGTTTTATACTATTACTACTACTATTACTACTACTACTACTACTACTAATAATAATAATAACAATAATAATAGCTTTATTAGTCCAGCATTTTTCCAAAAACAAAGTTTACAAAGTGTTTTAACAACATTAAATCCCCAACGCCCAGAAAAGCCATAATGGAAAAACAACACTAATAAAAAACAAGGATTGCTGAGTTGACACGTCAACAAAACAAGAATAAAAGTGGGAAAAGAGAGTGAAACAAACAGCAATAAAACAAAGACTTTCTAGTTAAAATAGACTTGAGTATAGTATTTCACATAAAAGCCTGTCAATAAAGAGGCATTTTAAGAAGGGATTTACACTCAAGTCAAGATAAGCAGGACCTATTTTCTTTGTTTTTTTGGTATGGCACCACCACATAGTGTCAGATTGTTAAATTTTACTGTAAAAATGTACTGAACAGATATGTGAAAGTACAGAGTCAAATGCAAATTGACTTTTCAAATATTCCTCTTCTACAAAAGAATCCTCACAGATGTAATAAAGAAGAAGTTCTCAATCCTTTTTTTGTGCCTCTCATTTTTAAGTCCAGAGGTACTGATACTTGTTTGAAGATATGTAGTCTATTGTATGTGTGTCTGTGTTTGTATGTGTGTTTGGTTTTCATATAATCTTGAGATGCATTCCATTAAACTTGTGGGGTTCAACAGCTTCATGGGGGCCAAAACACTGAATCTCACATGTTAAAATGAATGTTGAAAGGTTATGAATTGGTTTAAGGATTAGGGTTACAATTGGGGGCAGGCAATTGTTTGTAAAGGTTAAGGTTGGGGTAATGGCTAAGGAATGCATTATGTCAATGAAGGTTCCCAACAAAGATAGGTGTTCAAGGCTCTGTAAGTGTGTGTGTGTGTGTTTCTGTGTGTGTCTGTGTGAAGGCAGCAGACTGAGTAAACAGCAAAGGGAGATGGTGGTTGTGGCTGTGGTCAGGAGAGGGGAAGTATTTTGGGAATAAGTATTTTTTGCCAATAGACATCGATCCTCCATTAGTGCAGCCTCATCAATAAGAGATGGAGAGACACTGGTGGCAGACAATGGGGCAACAAAGATGTCTGGAGGTCTCTCTCTCTCTCATACATACACAGAAACACACAATCTCACTCACACTCTCTCTCTCTTTCTCTCTTTCTCTCTCACACACACAAAAATGCACACACAGACAATACAAACAAAAGCATGCTCTAATTCAGCCCTATTGAGGAGGTATCCATCATTTGCACCCTAAAAGTTAAGAGCCATAAACAGTATTTTGCCACTAAAGTTCCTGATACATAGACGTCTAGTGTATAGATATTCTGACACAAGACAGGCACACACACTTACACACATACACACACACATATACATACAGCTACAATAAATACAATATCTATCTATCTATCTATCTATCTATCTATCTATCTATATATCTATCTATTGCAATGAATAAGTTGTTTTATTGTTCCATTAATGTGTGAAATGTAGGCATGCTAGTATCAGGATTAACCAAAGAAAAATTAATGTCCGTCTTATCTATGTAACATTGTCTCTATTAAACTTTCAGAAAATTTACTATATCACAACATTGTAGAATTTATTAATATTAGAATATAAAATGACAATGAGATAGAGAATTTTATTCGACTGCTGATGAATTACAAGAAAGTCAGAATTAGAAAAAAAATGATGGATCATTTATTGGATCTATTAAGCACCATGGGATTATTTGGAATCTGCATTTGTTTTTTTGATTGTAACAGTGCATTTCCCATCGGTAGCGAGCCCCAACTTCCAGACAACATGAACCTTCTGGATGACCCTTGGTGCATTTTGAGGCAAGTGAGATTTGACCATATGAATTATTGATATCTAAAGAGGGACCCCCCTCTGCCAGCCTTCACCCCAATCCAACCCCCTTCAAAGTCCCCAGAGTGATCTGACAATCAGTTCTGATTTGTCTTACTTGACTGATCCCTCAGAAATACAGCCTGAGACCCATCTGACCCCAAAATAAATGCTGCCCTCTCCAACCATGTTTGGGACCCTGCTGGCATATACTGAAGGAAGGGTTGCTGCATTAATATGGACACCACAGTGGGCTACAGCTCCATGTTATCACACTGCTGGAAACAAAACAGTAGGCTTGGAGTGATTTCTACACCATTGTCTGAATGTTGCCTCTGAAGCTTTTTCATACTGACAAGAAAACCTAGTGAATGCCCCTCTGTTGACAGGATCTAGGAAAAATTTGGTTTCAGGAAAAACTCTAGAGATTTACCACCATATCTCACACTCCTCTGTGGCACAGTGCAAAGCACAAGGCACAAAGATTTAATTTATTTAAGGGAAATCCACCCTTGCCATCTTGCTCCAGGATCAGCAGAGGTATCCTGCTCTTCCCTGCCACCTGTGCCACTGGCACACAATGGATAGCCCCATCAGCTGTGCACAATCACCTTATCAACTAATGGGTGTTCTGTGGGTATTTCTTTGGCCGAAAATACAATAACCAATCAGAGGCCTTATTACCTTTAAGAATCGTTTGAACCATGTGCCAGTGATGCAGGAGGCATTGCTTTCTTACACCCAAACGTTGACAAATGGCTGTACTACCAGGTTTAAACAAAGAAAGGCAGTTCACTAGCAAGGAGACAGGTCTCTTGACTCTAGAGGTTGAAGCCCGCCAGTGCATCTTGTATGATGATGGCAGGGTTCCACCAAAGCCAGCTGATGTTGAATAATGTGGTACGAGAGCAGCGATCATTACCTCATCTTTACTAAATATGTGCAAAGGACACTTTAATATTTTAACCTGCTGTGTGGAAAAAACAGGGAAGAATGGTGTGTGTGATTTTGGAGACGTGCGTGAGCACGCTGGCGAGCCGTGCCGTATCTTGCAGTTCAAACTGTTTTATGTTTGTGCTTTGACCAGGTTTTGGCTGGTCTAAACGCAAGGTGCAACTGACTTCGGTGCAGCGGGGTTGTGTGCTTTTTTTTTTTTTTCCAACATTGAAATGGAATGTAATATGGAATGTAATATTTTAATGATTTCAAGATTCAACCCTAAGAAGCAGACTCTTTAAGTTCAGTCTGACAAAAGAGAGATAGTGGCATACCGCGGGCTGAGTCGGAGGTCCCACAGTCGAATGAAGGTATCATAGCCGCAGGTAAGGAGCTGGAACTGAGACTCAAACACCATGTCCAACACACCAGCCCCACGCTGAAACTGTGAGCCTAGGATGCATATACACTCTGACCTGTTAAAGGAGGGAAGGAGATAGGATAAAGGGAGAGAAGAAATGAAGATGTGAATTTTTTTAGTTTTCTCACGTAAAATGCCTGTTTTACTTGATATCTGCTGTTTGTAAGTGTGAAAAACCACTTGTTTGGCATTCAGCCTTTAGCTCTCATCGGGATCAGCATGCCCTATTGATGAGCCTCGAGACCTACATTATATTTAATATTTTTATTTATTGTACAGTATATTTAACTTCAGACAACACCACGTAAAATGTCAGATTTGTGAACATTATCTAGCCCCAGACATAATATTACGATGTAATATTTCCAGATGTAAGCTTTTACCCCGACTTCCTTACTCATAAATGATTTCCTGGGTTGGTACTTACTTTCACACCAGAGTTAGCCATTCGCCATTCCTACTTTGACCTTAGACCTGTAAGTGTTGAGTTTCATTGTGGACAAACTGCTAACTGCCTAAAGCCAACAGCACCACATCATCTGCAAACAACAGAGAACCAGAGAGAGCCAGACTGGACACTTCTATCCTTGACTGTGCCTTGAGATCCTCCTTATAAAGATCACAAACAGGACCTGTGACAAAGAACCACCATGGCAAAGCCATCAAATGAATGTAGAACACTGCAACATGGATATAATCATCTTCCTTGTTAGACGTTTACAGGCTTACAATGTGATGTTGTAATAACATTCTCTGGAAAAATAATACAAAACCTTTTAGGGATAAAACATAAATGAATGGTTTTGTCTAATCCTGTCAATTGTATAATTGACAAATCAAGAAACTGCGTTGAATTAATACAAATATACGATACAAGTCCCTTAGCATGTATAGGCCAAAATGCTTAAATTGCATCAATAGATACCTTTTGATGTTCTGCCCCATTCACGGCGCCTATCCCACCATACTGAAAAAAAGCCTGCACAAAGCTAAGCCTCATTAAAGAAAAGCATAATTTTATTCACATTAAGGCTCTTATTATTGTCATGACTGATAAGTGCCATTATTACACATTTTCAAGTTATACTTTTCATCTTCACTACAAAAAGTGGTTATTTGGACTTGTAATCAACACTAACAGAGTGTTTTTTTTGAGTCATCGAGTCTAGATTAGTGAAAGCACCAAATGAAGGACTGGGGACACACATAAGTTGTGTGTATGTACAAGTGATAAATAAAGTTTGTGTGTCTGGGTTGATGTAGTGTGACCTCTGTCTGTGTGTTTGTGTGCAAGTCGAGCTCCATGCTGCACCATGCTCTTGTGATCACAGCACTGTCTCGCTTGCTGCTCGCCTCTTGATTATTGGAGAATAACTCGCACTCAGCAGGGCGGATTATTGCAAAATAACTGCCTCTTTGTTGCCATTTAATACCCTCCATGACCGTGACTGTGTGCAACTTTCGCACGTTTGATACCTGCCCCTAGCAACCATTTAAAGGAGGCCGCTGGCCTTGGCTACCAAGCAGTCCTGTGCTTCGACTAGTGCCCCCCTCTCTCACCCCAGAGCTCAATCCATGGTCTTGGGCTGGTAATCCCTCGGCCTTACCCCAGGGGGCCTTCTTATTGGACCAGGGCTTTCCCGACAGGTTTCCTTATTGGGTGAGAGCTTTCTCATTGCCAGGATCTCATGACTAAGCCTAGGCCAATGGGGAGTCTGTGATGAGGCTGATTTAGTGTCTGTGTGGGGTAGTGACCCCTCATTTTCCCCTTACCACTAAAGCCAAGAGGCTTATCACATGCCACACAAAAAGAAACTCATTCAAGCCAAAGGGATACGAGCCTGTTCATTCATAACTAAATAATGATGTCTCCATCACAGTACCACCACACTTCCTAAAAGAAATCATCAGTTCATGACATCAATTCACCCTCTGAAATACTTTACAAGGATACAAGGAAGTTTATCTGTCATTACACAACGAGTTGTATAATGAAATTAAAATGTGGTTCCCTCTTGATTGATTAATTGATTGTATAAAAGAGATACAATTATTTAACATGGAGGAGTGCAGATGATGCATTAAGCAGTCTCACAGCCTGAGGGAAGAAGCTGCTCTGTAGTCTGGTGGTAC
>JAPZDZ010000003.1:671898-692600 GCA_029783805.1 Acanthurus tennentii
TGACTACAGCTCTGCGGGCTTCTGCTCACGTGACGAAAACACAGGCACATGGCAACCATGGCGACAGCTCGTCTGTGCTACGGCATGTCGGGCAAAGTGAAGTTGAGGATATATGAGATAGTTTGGGCTCATGGATCGGATCAGAGGGGTTCTAATAAAAAAATCCGATATCTGTCCGATCCGATCATTTTGGCCTGGATCGAACTCGATACCGATCCAGTGGATCGGATTGGACCATCCCTAGCAATAATAATAGGAGAAAAAGTTTGGAGGAATTATTATCATTATCACTGCTATTATTATAATTATTTAGTTCATTTCACACGGTCACCAAGAGTGACCTTTCAGTTGTCAATGTCATACAAGATTGTATTTCTACTAGATGTGCTTGGATAGATGTGTGAGATACCATGTCTGCAACAAAACAGATCAACTTTGTTGGATACTTATAGCTGTTTAACATAAGTATGTGATGATCTAGTTGTAAATCCTGTCCTTTCCACTGCTAATATCGGCAGCATTTTTGACCAAGACTTCATAACTAACAAAAAAAAAACTGAAACAATGAAAATATGTATATTCAAGGACAACACAGAATTTTGGACCACAAAAATGAAAAAAAAGGATCCCAAAGACAGAGGCTTTATACTTTACACTGCAGGAACAGTTCCTATGAAAACCGAGGTTGATCAATTGATATTTTTAACTGATGCAGTGGTCTGACAGTAGAACAGGAAAAATTTTGTAGGACTTAACACATGTGTTTAACTCTGCTTAAACAAAAATACTTCAAGTGTTCATAGAATACAAGTTAAAAAAATAATGGAAAAATACATCATAGAAAATAAGATCTGTAATATGTGATTTTGTTCAATGTCAACTGAGAATAGGGACCGAATTTTAGACAGAGATGTTAAAAGAATTCAGCTATAACTATAAATACTGATTTTACTGGTTATTTTCATAACTCTCTTTTTTACTTATTTTTTCCAGTTTATAAGTTAAGTGTTTAGTACATGTGTGAAATGAGAGTAACAGTAACCCAGACAAGCCAAATGCACGTATAATCTTCACTAACTGAGGTTTGGGTACAATGGTCCTTAGTTTGGCAGTATTCTTTAGGTGGTAGAAGCAGGAGCAAACTAAACAGCTAACATGATGGTTAAGACTCCAGGTCTAGAGTGAAGAAACACCTAGATCACAGAGGTAGGGAGAAAAAAAGTTCAAAGAGTTTCTATCACCATAGGACAAAAATAGGGCTGTAATAAAAATGCTGTAATGTTTTTATCAGTATTATTTGTAAGCAATTTTCAGCCATCCAATTATTTATAGAGTTGAAGCAGTTTAAAACAGCCAGCTGTTTGGAAATATTACTACACGTGAAAGAAATGTAAAAATGATACGTCATCTGCACTGCAATGACAGGAGCTACTTTAAAAAATTCTCATAATCCTCCAAACTGGATGTAAGAATGGAGCAAACAGTGTTGTGTCAATGGCAGAACCTTGTAGTTCACTTGGAAACACACACTGCGAAACAAGGATTCAGTTGATAAGTCATGATTATCAATTCCTATGTTAAATACAATGGTCCACATTCTCCTGCATTAGCCAGCATTGAAACATCGTTTTAAAATGCGAGAGAGCTGTTCCTGCATTAGCAGATAACAGACTGGAATTTATCAAAAATTATGTGCCCTTCTAGAACAGATATAAGCTGCTTAGCAAACATTTTTTCTGAGACCTTAACAGTAGCTTTAAAGTATGATTGTAGTTCTCAGGTTTTGAAATGTCAAAGATTTGTTGTTTTGAGACAGCAGCTTGTTTGAAATAAGATGGGACATGACCACATGTCAACAAGTTGTAAATTATAGGAGTACACATGGATCAAAAGAGACAATTAGTGATTTAAAACAACCAGTGTCAAGGAATAATTGTACAATGTCAGGAACATTAGTGTGATGTAGATGTTTTCGTAGCACTGACCAGATTTTAACAGTTCCTAAATGAGACAAGCATGTCAGCATTGTTGGCTGGTACAGGCACAGTATTTTAGGGAACAAGGAGGGATGTTTGCCCATATGCTGTTGATTTTTCTAACAAAGACTGATAGACATTGGTTGCACTAATTAACCAAAGAATGGTAACAGCAAGTAGTGTAGGAGAAACAATATTATTTAAGCTGTGAAAAAGGGGATTTTTGGATAAGTAGCTGTGGCATTCTTAACCACATATTTAAAACTAGTTAAAAGTTTTTAAAAGGTGCAAAAACTGAAACTGTAAATGAATGGACTTCCAAAAGTTCAACATTTTTTGAGAGGTTCTTTGAAAAGTAAATAAACTGTAGTTCATCCAGGGGGAGGAATTTATCTGGAAGGGCCAATCTGGGCTTGTCAGAGTGACATTATCCAGGTCTGAAAGGCAGTGCTCATTAAAGGATTAAACTTGTGCATCAAGATCCCTATTTGACATGATAAAAGGCCTGTTCAAAAAGACAGCAAAGAATTTTTTGGTAGCCGGATGGTTACATATGCAAGACTTAATTAAGCGACAAGATAAATATCAAAACAAAAAGTCATATAAAACACAGCTTTGATCTAATTTTAAAAAAGTTCCAGAGTATGCCCTCCTTTTTTGTAGAGCTGGTTGCATAAGTTAGGTTAAAAAGTTCACTGAGACTGGTAAATGCAGAAGCCAATGTATTTGAAGCATAATCAACAAAAATGTTGAAATCATCCAGATGCAAAAATTAAGCTAACCTAAAAGTACATAATAAAAGGTCACTAAATTACTTTGCCGAATAGCTACTAGGACTATTTGGATGGCAGATTTAATACACTGAAAGGGAGTGCAGACGGATACTGATAAAAAGTTTTTTTTTTCCATGTGTATTCAACTGCTTTCCTAGCCCTGGTTCTTGCCTCATGTATTACCAATATATTTAAGTCACAGGCTATAAAAAATAAAAGCCTTGAAGCCTTTCCTAATGTCCTGAAGTTACAACACCAATTCCAAGAAAGTTGGGATACTGTGTAAAACATTAATGAATCAGTATGTAAAAACTTGTATTCCATATAAAAGTATTCAATACATTTGATGTTTTACCACATAAATCTGATTATTTTTTGTAAATAGAATAAATGCTTACTCTGAATTTAATGTCACTAAAACATTTGAACAAGTTAGGACAGGGACAGCAAAGATCGGGAAAGTTTCTAAAGGCCCCAAATAAAACACCTGTTCTGAAAATCTCACAGGTAAACGGGCAATTGGTAACAGGCTATTGTACCATGACTGGGTAAAAAAGGAGAGGTTCATCATTTTGTAGACACATGATTATATTAAGGACATTACCATGTAGGTTGAGGAACACTTTAAAACTGTGGTTTGCGAACATACATTAGCTAGTTATTTCATTCTGTTTACATTTAAATTTAACACAGTGTCCCAAACTTTTTGGAAGTGTGATCCAAGCTTTTGTTCTTTGATGATTAAATTTGGTATGAATCTAAGAAGCTATGCAATTTTTGTGCTCCTAATAATATCTTATCCTACATATATGCCATATACAATTTAAATGTTTAAATGTAATATACACTTCCCCTAGCAATTTTTACCCTAAGATGTTGATATGTGCAAACTGGTTTTGCTTGCACTTGTGATCCTCACTAAAGAATAATTTGAATTCCTGCCTTTTATAATGTCCTAATAGAAAACTTTTGTTGGAATTTGTGGATTCCAAAAAGTCTTATATTTGGAGGACATCATACAAACACAAAAAATATAAGTCAGTATTTATCCCAGCCTTTGCCCCTAGGACCAATTACAAATGAATTCAAGAGAACAGCCCACAACCCTGCTCTGGGAATGTGGAGGCTTTTGGCTCTGGACCCCAAGGGGCGGTTTAGCTTTGCCCAGTCAACCACCACCCCCACCTCCTGTCACAAAGTGGGTTGTTAATTTGTTGCGCTTGACCCCGGGCTTTGTGTCTGCCGTGTATCTAGTTTGTAAAAAGTGCTTTTATCTGCTTTCTAAATATGTCTCAGCTCAAAGGGTTATGATGCTTTTATATTGGTCAGGAAGGGAGACAATGGTCAAAGGGTGCAAGTGCTGACCCCTGCTGACACACACTCGCATGCATGCATACATGCACACACACATGCACAAACAAATACTTTCTTGCTGTCTCTCTCTTGCTCTCTTCTACTTTCCCAGTCTTCCTTGCTCCCTCTAAGCCCTTTCTTACCCACCGATATGCATGAGAAAACATATGCATGCACTTAAACATGGACTGTCTCTCACACAAATTCACTCTGTTATGCATGGAAACACGCACGCGCATACACATGTATGCCCAGACCCTGTTGTCCCATCCTCACCCCCTGTGGTCCTTTCGGCTTCTGTTTGTGTCTCCTGTGTGTAAGGTCACCAGGACATTCCTCAACTGGCCCCTCAGCTTTGTTCATTCAACTGGAACAGACTGAGACTCAACTCAATCACCCACACTGGACACACACAGCAGACACAACAACATGCAAATGTTTGCGAGGTGATTCTGGTCAAAACTTAAAAACATCTACAACAACTACCCACAACGTTATATAAAGTGTGTGGTATCAAAATGCAAGACATCTGTTAAAGCGAGAATGTGTCACTTTTGATTAACAGCGGTCAGTTTTGCAACAAGCGACATTTATAGGGTAACACTACTATGGATGCCAAAACACAGTGTTACTGTAGCAAAAGCAGGGAAGAATTATAAAAGTAAGTGAATGCACTAACTGTGACAAGATACAACGCAACATCAGTTATCTTTAAAATTAGCTTCCAATAGCTGCCTTAAACTTCTAATCCTTTTGAACCAACTTAGGCTGTGACAGCAGTGAATTGGGACTAATTGAGGTCCAATAGCTAGTGCCGTTACAGAATAGGTCCACTAAAATCCAGACAAATGTATTCTTTCTGATCTAAGCTCATCTTTTACTATATAAGGAGAAGAGATTTAATTTGATACTGAATACAGTTACCATAAAATGATGTAAAATGTCAAACAATACATCCTGAGATCATCTCATAATTATGAATTTTAAAGGTTATTTTTTTTATTGACTTGTGATGTCATAATAAGACAAGAGCTGTTAAGTTTTTTTAATAGTATATTTAATGTATATAAATATATTAGGGCTGTCAGTCAATAAAATTTTTTAATCTCGATTAATCGCATTAGTGTCCTGAGTTAACTCAAATTAACGCAAATTAACACAAATTAATTGACATTTTTTTACCCCGCTCTATATGTAACTTAACAAGATATTTATCGTGTTTCTTATACTCTAGGAAAAAAATTGGAGAGTATAATAATAATTCCTTTGTGGAAATATTCTATTTTTATCTTCATTGGAACATTCCAAAACGATTACGTTCTTATACTGTCCAGATACTCTCCAATCATGAGGTATTTAAGACTGGCTGGCTCCAGTGGTATCTTAGTTCACATTTACAATGAATACAAATTACTTTTGTTTTGTCCAGAGAACCATCGGGCAAAACTTTAAAGCTAAACTTTCAGTTAAAAAGTCCCTTTTCTGTATCCATTTCTGCTTTGTAACCGTTTGCAATGTTATTTTAGCGCCACTTCCTGAAACTACGGGAGCTGGCAAGGCACAGACCGTGTGTGCGTTAATCGCATGTTAAAAAAATTAGTGCCAATTAGTGCCGAGTTTGAGTTAAAGCGTTATTAACGTGTTAACTTCGACAGTCCTAATATATATATATATATATATATATATATATATGTACATATACACACACAATAGTATATTTACTGCAGTTAGTGATTCCACTCCATAATTACTTTTTTCCATTAAAACAATGACTCAGGATATCTTAACCAGCATTCTACTTAGTAAGACTGACATTCCTACCATCATTATACTAGCTCACTGTGCCAGCCTTCACCAGGGTTCACAAACTTCATGATGGACATACAGGAAATCATATTCAGCAACCAAATAATCAGCAAAGGCAACCCTCAGGGATAAGTGCTCTCCTCATTGCTGCTCCCCCTCAGGACAAACAATCAGTACTCAGGATGACCACATCACTTTTATCCTGGCTTCCTTATATTGTCTACCTTTTGGTTTCAGAACTGACTTAAAGATTTTATTGATAATACACAAAACCCTAAGAGGTCTTCATCTGAAGGAGGATGCTGAATTTAAGGATGGCAGAGAAAAAACTGGAATATGACCACCTGTCCTTGAAGGCAAGACCACAGATGAGATCCATGACGTGATCTTTTATATATATAGATATATATATATATATATATCTATATATATTTGGGCTTTTTGGCCTTTAATTGATAGGACAGAGTTGAAATGAGGAGATATGAGGAGATAGAGAGAGGGGGTAGTGACATGCAGTCAAGGAGCTGGAATCGAACTCGCGACTACTGCGTGGAGGATTGAGCCTTCTGCATGTGGGCTGCGCGCACTACCGAGTGAGCTAAATGGCGGCCCCCATGACATGATCTTGACAGAGCAATTACTAATACAAGAGTAAACCGCCCCAGAGCTTTTTATCTCCAAGGGACATTTCCATGCAGTTAACCACAACAAATCAATGACCAAGGTGGCAGCCTGTTGGGTCTGTTTGATCCTCGGCCTGATGAGAAGCAGACACAACATGTCAAGAAAAAAAACACTGCCATTCTTAAAGACTTTTTCAGCAATTCATAACAATAGATGAGATCTGAGTCTTTAGCTTTAAGTAAGAGTCAAAAACAAAAACTGTTGAAAAACTGTTCTTGGGAGACTCCACCTCCCAAGAAGCCAAATGTAGAGGTTTGCAGACAAGGTAAATGCTAACATTTTCTGGGATGTTAAGGGAGTTATGCTAAGGGACTACTGAAAAAGGGTTACATTAATACAGGAGTCTACTACGCTGATCTCTTAGAGACATCTACAGGAGTAAATCAAGAAGATTTAGCACGAAAGCTGATAATAGGAGTGCTCATCAAGAAAAAGAAAAAGCTTAGTTGTCACTACTTGATAATGTTGACAATGATAATAGTGTCACTGCAACTGTAAATCATTTTTAAATGGCAATTAATCAGTTAGCCCTGCGATGGACTGGCGACCTGTCCAGGGTGTCCCCTGCCTTCGCCCTAAGTCAGCTGGGATAGGCTCCAGCCCCTCCTGCAACCCTGCAGAGGATTAAGCGGTATAGAAAATGGATGGATGGATTAATCAGTTACTGATCCCTTGAAAACATATTCTCATTAACAGGCCACTGCAAAAAAATGTCATGAAACATAAACCTCTTTTATGTTGTAACACAAAAAGTAGGCCCATCTCAAGATCAGTCAAAATTATCCAGTTTACTTTAACTATTGATACTATAAGGTTCCTCAGTTTAAAATGACTGAGTATTATAACAATTTCTGAACCTGGCTGTGCTGTTTTCTTTGTGGGTATTTATGGCCAAATGCATATTGTGTATGCTATTTTTGTACACAGTTCTCTCTTTTAACAAACAAAACTGATTGATAGATTAATGTTTACTAATTGATGGATTTTCAGAAATGAGCTAGGACCTTCATCAAGAGGTAACACACTTCATTACACTGAGTTATATCCCCGTGAAGACCGGAGCAAAGCAAAACTTCTTTTGAACAAGCAATTCAATTAATAGGTTGCTTGAAAACCAAAGACTCATTTGTAACAAATGAGACAACAGCATATTTAAGCCAAAATGAGTTTAAGTCAGAATCTGAGGTAATTTGGTGACATTTTTGATGCACGTCAGTGAAAGGAGGTCTCTGTGACAAGTGTTTGTATGGTAGAGGTCAGTGAGGAGCGCGACTGACAAGTTTTAAATTGGGAAGCACTAGAAGCAGAGCTTCAGTGATCACAGAGCTTTGTCCTGCTCAAAATGTGGTGGGAGTGACGCTCATTAGGATAATGTGCTGTATGAATAACACTGCTGCCATGACACATATCACACTCCCACGCTGTTTGGGTTCCATGCCTAGATCAATACACGTCCACTTTGGGTCCAGTGATTTTTGTTAATGACTCAAAATGTGAAACCTGGCTCAACTAAATATACATATTAAACAAATAAACATGTCTATCAGTAACATCCAAAGGGAAGATTACTGATTGGATTTGGTGCTTTAGCTTGAAATTGAAAATTCAATAGCTATATTTGCAAGATGTGTAAAACTAAAGTAACTATCAAGAACTAAATTAGGAAAATATTTACCATAAATTGAGCAGTTACAAAATGATTTAAATCATTTTTAAAAAAATCACCTGCACCAGCTTTTGGATCGGGTTTGGCCCTTGGGTCTCAAGAAACTAACAACTTAAGGATATTATTTTGTGCTCTGAGATAAAATGTAATAAGAGCAGTTGTAGTAACAACATTTTGAATACAATGAAAGAGTGAAATAACTATTATAAATGATAAGGATTTGAATTTTTATACTTTTACTGTTTTGTTTTATTTACAGTTTTAAGATTGCAAAAAATATTTTCTGTTAATATTGAGATTCAGGCTGCAGCTGTTTTAGTTTATTTAATTTTTTTATGAGTTATTAAAGTAATTCTGTACTCCCAAAAATGTCTTTAATGCTCATTAAATGTCTTGTTATGTCTGAGTATTAGTCAAAAGCAAAAGAAATTTACAGTGGCATACTGAAAGTAGCAGTAAAACATCACATTTTAAAAAGTAAGGCACAGAATGGTGAGAATTTTTGCTTCGACAATGACTGAACAGACTAACTCATTATTATATTGGTGATTATTTTCTCTCACAAGACTTATCAATTTATTTTTTCAGCCCAAATATTGATATTGCTTTGAGTCATATTACCCAACTCAACCCCAATCTTGAGACAAAACAACCTGAAAAAAATACCATTAATAGATAAACTGATAATGATCATTTTGCATCAGACTTACCACAGTTATATTCCATCTCAGTGATATAAATAATATCAAATTAGAGAATATAATACAAAAAAGTAATTCCTAAACTCTTAAAAAGAGAGACAAACAATATTTGCACTTCTTTGGTTTTTTTCCCCCAGAGGTTTTACCTGGTCATTATAGAAGGCTGATTTTTAGCAAGCTGAAAATATGTGGGCATGTTATCTACATGTTATCTTGTGTGACATATTGTATAAGTTAAATTCTGGAAAACTGATGAAAACTATTAATTTCTACCAAAGAATATTTTGTATGGATTAGTTGTTTTGAACATTTGGAAACAGACTTCTTGTTTGTTCACACTCATACTTGTATCATATTTAATATAAGGTAGAGTGTGTCTTGCAAAGCAAATACAAGAAAACACTTTTCCCTTGTAAACCTGAGACTTGAGAACACCTGTATGAGGCCAGTATATAATGAGAGGTCTTTATGTGCTCTGTTTGTGTGTGTGTGTGACTGTGTGTGTGTGTGTGTTTGTGTGTGTGTGTTTGTGTGTGTGCTGAAAGTTTCTTTCAGTATGTGTTTATGTGTAAAGTAAGTGTAGGGCATCTGGAAGGTGTGTCTCTCTTCAAGAGAATGTCTGCCTGTAATACATGTCTGCATGAAGCTATCTGGAATGTAAGGTGTGTGTGAGTGAGTGTTTGCGTGTAATGAGGGGGTTCAGAGGGAGCTGTGATTATTCTCGCCTCCTGCGGTGTAGGTCCTCTGGCTCTGTGGGCCCCAGGAGAAAGCGCCCTGTATTTAGCGTGTGGGAACGCACATTCTGCCCCCTTATTGCTGCATTGTTGCAGCCTCGCTCTTTTCTTCTCTTTTTTTAACTAATTGAATTCTTGACTCCTGAGCCACAGGGACAGCCCGGGAGAGACCAAAGAGAAAGACATGAAATTCAGGCTTTTTCTTGCAGTTGAGTGGGGCAGAGCAGTGGGGGTGAAATTGGAGTGTGTAAGGTTGGGTGGTGGTGGTGGGGTGAGTGCAGTTGGAGAGGGGAGGCTCTGGCTGGCTGGGTGGCTGCTGTGGCATCACCCTGTACTTTGATACTGGAGGTCAAAGGTCGTCCTCCCCCATCAGTGATGAGAAAGTTGGGAATTGGGGACGGTTTATCCAACAAAAAATTTTTCCTTTTGGAAACTTTCAAAAGCGCTTTTGGCCCCTGCCACATCTTTGTAGTTGTGCTTGACGAATTCTAGACAAAACAATTCTAACCCCCTCCCTGTTCTCACCTCTCTTCAGAGCAGCTTCTCCCTTCACTGGCTCCTACCAGCCCCCTTCTCTACACTAGTGGTCAGTGTAGCATGACTCTGATGCAAAAAAGTTAGGATACCCACCTAGTCTGGCAGGAAATTGATACACAGCAATGTGTAGACACTTGCTCTACGCTTCTTGGTATGGGTGACCACCAAAACACAAATTAAGAGTCAAAACTCTGCTCTCTTATTTAAGAAGGGCTTCAGTGTCTTTTTTTTTTTTTTTTAAAGTACTATAGTTGTAGAAAATATGTCCACTGATTTGCCCTTTTCAGACATTATATCTGTGACACAGCTGGCTACATCTGTCTGTTAAAGTGATGGAGTTTTCATCATAAGGACATGTACTAGTAACAAAAAGTGAGTATCATCAGCTGGCGTAGAGGACTAGAGTGTATTTTTTAATGGTCCTCCATGCATTATGTTGTAGAAATACTCTTTCCACAATTTTGGTCGGCTTTAATAATTAGGACTCCATATGTTTTATAAAATAGACCTGATGTTTCTGAGTTCTCTGTTTGAATTTCCCTGTGCAGCTTGATCCTGCATCCACCAAAAATAGGCTGTTTGTAATCTAAGGAGGTCATTTTCTTTTTCCCTACTATACAAAACATGTAACCATTTTTAAAGATTATTATGCGTTGTTATAGATAAAACAATTATCACTTTGAGAATGTCAGTGGCAATTTGGCCATTAAGTCAGTACATTTACACTAGATAACTAAATTGCTCTTGCTAGTAATATTTCTTAACTTTTAGCTAAGTGCCATATTGAGTGGACATGTACTTATAATGGAGCATTTTAAAATAGGGAATCGCTTACTTTTACAAAGGCTACCATATGTTAAGTACTGTTTAAACTATTTATTATCATTTTGTTATGGAATAATAATTTCAATTACATTTTGTATTATATTTTGCTCAACAAAAATGATTTCTCATTTAAAGTTTTTTTTTATTTTTGAACACTTGAACATAATTTTGAAATAGCTGAAAAACTAGAACCACAATAGAAAACTGATAACATTCATCTTGTGTGTGTCTGTTTGTGTGTGTGTGTCTATATGTGTGTAACTGTTCAGTCATTTAATTTTAAAATAATTCAAAAAAGAAGAGATTCAAGCAGAAAAAATAAAAAATGTTAACATTCATTTGAAACAAAGAGCCATCAGAACTATTTTTCTTCCTCAGAGGACTCATAAGAAGAATCTTCTGTCTCATCGACCCTGTTCAGTAAACACAGCTGAATGTCCAGGTGGACGACAAACATCTCCACTTGGAAAATTTTCTAGGTCATCATGATGTGAGACTTAAGATTTTAAATCCAACCACATAACTGCCCCTCCATCCAATAAAAGGAAGATTTTTTTTCGAAGACAGGCAAACCTATAGATCAGTATGTAGATATATAAATAAATACTGTACTCACACACACATGTACACTCACACATGCATATACATACATACATACAGAGTACATATTGTAATGGTAGCTAGGTCAGTTAGCAAGCTCTTGTTGGCTAACTAAAAATAATAATAATAATAATAATAATAATACATTTTACTTAGTAGCACCTTTCACAGCACTCAAGGACACTTTACAGAAGATTAAAAACACAATAAAAATAAATAAAGGTTGTGGATGGCTTTGAATGTATAGAGAAGGATTTTGAATGTGATCCGGAATTTGACTGGGAGCCAATGGAGCTGCTGGAGGACGGGGGTGATGTGGTGAAAGGAGGGGATTCTGGTGATGATACGGGCTGCAGAATTTTGGACCAGTTGGAGCTTATGGAGGGATTAAAAATTAGCTAATTTGTTGATAAATCATAATTGCACACACTCTTTCACACAATAGTTGTAACTGACATGCACACACATGTGAAAGTGCAAGTATGCTGTTAAATTGTATCATTCTGATGACATTAACTATGGTGAAATATAAATATAATACTTACACGTATCAGATCTTGCTGTGTAAAATTATCTTTCTAGGGGGTGACACTTTTAGTTTGTGTGGTCAACATTAAATATATTCCCGACAGCCACACATGAAATGAATCAAAGGTTCCTGATAGATTCCATAGAAAACCTGAGCTGTTTTTTTTTTTTAATTTAACTTAATTTATCATTACATACATAGCGCAAGAAAACAACCTCACTGGGTCCTTTTTGACCCACTTATGCATCTAAGGGTGAAGTGTTTTTTTCATTTTTTGACAACTTTTCCATATAAATGTCTTATTTTAATGTCGGGAGTAAATGCGGTCTCAGACAACAAAATAAATAAAAGACGGAATGCTTTACTTAGAGCTTTAAACTCAGTATCGAAATTAATACAGAAGTAAACCTTGTGATCACGTACACAAGGATATGATTAACCAGGTTTCTATATGTTCCAAGGAAACACTACTATCTTGTCCACCATTAGCAGCAGCTAGCAACCCTATGGAAGCACTGACAATTCAGAAGGAAAAGGTAATGAGGATTATTCAAATCAGAGGATAAATATGTGCCGTATAGATAAATATGTACGGGCACAGCCCTGTCCTAGAAACTCTATCTGCCATGACTCAGTTTGAGAGCTGACCTGATGGTACATATCTCCAGCTGCCCAGCCCACACTTCAGCCTGTTGGGTCTTGTTTGAACAACCGCAGGGTCTGCAGGAAACACAGAAATCAACTATCTGCTAACCACCTGCCCCACTCTACATTGCTTTAACCTGCACACACCAGTATTTGGCATGGGAGAGAGAGCAGAGAAAGAGAGTGAAGCACAAAGATGAGAGGTGAGTGGTAAAAAACAAGTAGGGGACTATTAACTATTTCATCATTTGTTCAAACATGACTGTACCAGAATGCAATTTTGCTCAGAATCCTGTGGTCAATCCCGCTGAGAGGTGCGAGTCTTAATAGTTTAGATCTTAGACAGAAAAGTTGTTTTTTATTTTCAGAAGATTATTTGGGCTGCCTAGGAGTTGGAGGAGCTTAACAATCTATGGACCAAATGACAAGCTGCAACTACTACTATGATTCTTGGCAAGTGAATTCAAGGTGATCAAAACTAGTGAGGTGTTGCAGGGAGTGGATAGACCGAAAGATAGCCAAAGCTGGAATCAATTCAGTCCTGGGAAAAAAAAGGCAAGCTGAGACAAGCCCTGGACTAGAGAGTTTCAAAGTTGAAGCAAAGCATTCTGGTGATATAACTTTAAGCAGAGTGGGGGCCCTTTCCAACTGCATAAACTGCCATTGCCAAGAAGAGGAGGTACAATCTTTAAGAAGAGGTCATGCAGAATGGCAGAGGGGTGTCTGAAAAAGCACCTGATCAAGTTCCTTGTCTTGAGGTGTATGACATGCTCTCCAGGCCATCTGATCCTAACACGTGGGGCAGAGCTGAGACACGGGCATGACTAAACTGCACCAAACAAGCAGTCCCATCTCTAACAACAGGCCATCACTAGCCTAACAGCCAGGATTAGCCATGACTCTTGGCAAGGAATCTTAGGCTGTGCAAAGGACTTGCCAACTGAGACCAGACAGCATTTCTGAATTTTGTCAAAATCCTATAGGTAAGTCATGTTGGAATTCATAGATCCCACAGAAGAAAGCTTGGATGATGTCTTCAAGAGGATGCTCAGCGAATAAAAGGAGCTGGTAAGCAAATGAAGGCATGGTGTCTTGAGGGCAAGGTGCCATCAGTTTTTTAGTTGAATGCAACGACTATGCAGCCAAATCCTGAGCTGGAGCCTATAGCACTTTGGGTATTGAGGGAGAAACACACCACACTGTAGATTTAGCAGAGATAGTCTTAAATAGCTATGACACAAGAGAAGAACCATTGGGTGAGTAGTTAGGAGGTCATTTGGACACAAGCTGACATTTTATCATGTTCAGCTGGTTCACCTTGAGGATGCTGAATGATGTTAAAACACTGGGAACAGGCCCTCATTTATCAAATGAATGTATGTCAGTATGCCAGAAAAAGTTCAGCGATTGTGGACTTGCAGTAAATGTCTGTGTCTTATAACTGTTATTAGCTCATACTAATGCAGTGTCCATACAGACAGATAGACAGAGGTTCCCAAACTTAAAGTTAAATTACATATGGTGTCTGAAATACAGAATTTTATAAATTGTATTCTTTTACTAGTATTACTGTTGTTGTTAGGGACATTATTCAGTGCTTCAAAAATGTAAAGTGTGAAATACTTATGTTTGGCAAGTAAGCTATGCAGTAGGAGAAACAGACACTGCACAAGACTGAGTGCAAACATTTATTTATTTATTTGATGCAGTTTGAGGTTACATGTATCTCTTTAATGTGTATTTTTGCTGAATAGGACGTATTTGAATATCTACCATTACCTGGCTCAGGTGGTCTGTGTCTCCTTAACCACCAATGCCTAAAACTGAAGGACACCCCATAAGTGCAGCCACATGCTTCTCAGTGCCAGTGCCAGACAGACGTCCGGCTGGCCTCCTCTAGTCTGTGCTTTATAGCAGCAACATGATTTTTGGTGGCAATTTTGAGGTTTTTCTTCCACTTAATGTAAAGAACTGTGATATGAGCTTTCATATATTTTATGTGACTTATGCAATATCACAGATTTATGAATCAAATATTGAAACCTCAGCTTGGTCTCTTTTGTCAACGCCAATGGAGATGACTGCAGCAGTGATTTCCATACATACTGCTGCTTTCTGACTTCCTTTATACCCTTTTTTGGGCTATCAACCAGAGCTGACTTTTTTTTTAGCTTTATTCCAGCATTATAGCTTTATTCCTGCAGCAGAACAGCACCCCTTTACATGTTTTTGGTGATGGGGGAACCAGAGCACCTGAAGGAAACCCACTTGGACAGAGGGAGAACATGCAGACTCACACATAGAAACCCTGTTCAGGCTGGGAATGGAACCCATCTTCTTGCTGTGAGGTGACAGTGCTGACCACACGGGGGCTTGATATTCAAATTAACCAACCATGAAACCCAGTGTATGATGACTTCTGCTGCTGGATCTGCCCCTGTTTCTACGCTTATGTGATTAATAAGGGACCAGATGATTCCAGGAACATTAATAAAAATCTGTCAGAAGCAACAGAACAAGTATGTGTTCACTAATCTACTAAGTTAAAAATGTCTGTTTAAATGGAAGTGACTGGAGTATGATATGGGATTGGTGCTATGGAAGGGTTTGTAACACAACAGAATAGAAAAGAATAAAACAAGTTTCATGCAAAAGGATGATTTTATATTATATTATTGATGGAATAGAAAAATTAGAGGCATGCCATTAAAATCAGTTTGTTTAAAATAAAAACCTCTCTGCAGTTTACATCAAAAAAGTCCACTAACATGATTTAAATAAACTATCATTAGTGAAGTTTTGGTCAGGGAAACACAATAAAGTTAGATTCTTTAACCAAAAGTGTAAAAATACATTTTGATTGTTGTTTTATTTTAGGTATCTTTTAAAGATCCTCCTGATCAATGCATATCTTCATTACCCCTTTTCTTATGTCTCCTTTATGCCAATCAAATGTGGCATGTTGTACATATTTCAGCTACTTCAGTTTGGTAAACTGAAAACTAGGATTTCAGAGTCATCTTGATTTTATGTAAAAAGGTTATTTGCACAGAGAAGATTCAAGCCCACATTAATGAGAAAAAAACTGATCTGACTCTGTTTTAGCCTCTTGTAGTGCCTCCTTATATTTCATAGATCCTGTTCAACGTGGGCTTGATCAGAAAATGTGAGCCCACCATATGGTGTGGAAAAAAAGATGTGTGAGTGAGAAACAATAATCCGAATGGGATAACAAAAGTAAGGTCAATGGAAAGTAGGATCAATATTTTTTCAAAGCAGACAGGGCATGTGGACAATGGCAGACGTCCTGCACTAGCCTTGGCATTTTAGTACAGTCACAATAATCCCCAGAGACAGACCTTGAGATTGGAGGGTTGGAAACAGGGTGGGATGGTGTGTGTAACAACCTTTTTACAGAGACAAAAAACACACTGACACCTACTAACATCTAGGTTTCAGCTTCAGTAGGAACAGATACGATCTGTGGTCATTTCTGGATAATTATTAGTTCCAGTTCTGATCAGCAGTGATGCAAACATGACACTGAGTGAAATAATATTGGACCTTCATTGGTGGGGTGCCATGACAGCAAAACTATATCAACAAAAGCTACCATGGAGGCAATAAAGCAAAATTGCAAATTTCCCCATTGTGGGACAAATAAAGGAATATCTTATTTTATCTTAAAGGCTTGCCGCCTGTGAGTAACTTTTGTGACCTCAGTCACTCAAAGTCAAAGAAGTTTCTGCTATAACATTGTCATTGGCCACCGTGCTGTTCTCAACTGTTTTCTTTCTTCCTGTCAGTCTTTATGATGAATGTGTCACACCAGAAAAAAAAAACATATCAAAAAACAGAATGGAAGAATTTTTAACTGTCAACTGAAGATAAAGTCATATTTGCCTTTCTCAACAGGTCTGCCTGGTTTCTAACCTTCATATGTGTACCTTCATATTTGGAATTGCATGTGTAGCGGAAGGATAGTGTTACATCTATGGCTTTAACATAAGTTAATAGTCCCTGAGACATTATACTGGACATTTTCAGTGTCATCAATAGAACCATGCAACAGTTAATGGATGCACTTAGACAAAAGAAAAAAAAAGTGCTGAAGCTATGGTAGACCTGGTGACTGAGGAGTGACGTGATTCTGTCATTCTGGATAGTTGGTACATGTAGACACTTGGAAACAGTCCTGATGAGTCCAAAAAGACAATGTGCATAGTTGCAAAGTGTCTGGTCCTTCTTATCTTTAAAGGGGCACTCCACCTATTTTACCCTAAAATATGGGAGTATTGTTGAAGACATTGTTGAGGACATGTGTATCATGTCTTTAGTATCTCTGGGGGACTAATGTCTGAAAAAACATGATGTCATCAGGATTTTTGAGCTGAGCATGGAGACATTTACAACAGCTAGTCTACATTAAAAACAGGGATGCAGAGTTTGTCAGTGTGTGTTATTCCCAGACAGGGAGCATCTAATCAAAGACACTTTAGAGTTGCTTTATTGGGAATGCAGGATCCTGTCTTTTTGTAGCTTCACCCCTAGAAGGGGCTAAGAGATCTGTCTCTAACAAGTTTTCCACTGAAGCAAAACATGTGCATCACAAAGATGGGAGACAGAGACAACGAGAGATAGACAAGAGGGTCTGTAGAAGTAAAAATAAGAACAGTTGTGTATCTTCTTTTTCAGGCCAATTACTTACAGCTTTCAAAGTTTAAGTATTATATGGGGGAATTTTATGTTTTTGATATGACTTTGAACATACTGATTTACTGACTGAGGCTATTTATTGGAACTTTCTTCGAACATTTGTATTTATCTAACAACAAACTGTGTGCGTAAAACAGCAGAGCACAGAGAGTGCTATGTATTTCTTGGTTAAACTTAGATGGGATACATTTAGAATACTGACTTTAGACTGATGTAAGTAGCACAGATTGTTACATTTCTTACACAATCTTTCCTCCCTCTCTTGCCTTCTGTTCTGTGTTAGAAGGCATAATGTGAGGGCAGCCAACACTGACTTCATTCATTCTAAACTTACCTTCTCATCTCACAAACTAAGCATCTCACAAAATCTTTGAAAGTGGCACAAACAAATGCCACTAACTTTTAAAGGAAGTGATTTACGATACCTGTCCTGAGTCACACATCTGTAAAAAGAATAAGCCATCTAACTGGAATATTTGCTTGGAATATTTGCATGCCATGTAAGAATCAACACTACATCTGTTTTCCTACAGAGAACAGTTTAACATCCAAGCTGGATTAAACAGATCTTATTTCTGAGTTTAATGAGAAGACTGCAAGGACAGTGATTTTTATATAATTCATTCTTTGTTTCTTTGATTTAATAATCAATAGGTTATTACTGTCCTACAGTCAGCACTGTTACACTCAAACACACTAGCAAGACAGCTAACATGTCTTTTTGGATTCTGACATTGTACATAATGCGGTTGGACAGGTTGCAGCAAATGGTTTAAGCCAACTCATTCTTGGACTCTGAGGAGGCTCAGTGAGATAACAGATACTGTGTGAAATTCTCATATTTCAAGACTGCCTACTATATTATTGCAAGCAATGATCAGTTTTTCATAAAACTCTATCTGCATCTTAATATCAGGAGAACGATGACTGGTCATATCATAGAGCAGTGGCTCTCAGATACTAACTAAAGTCTACCTCTATTATTATTGGTATGACTTCATTTGATAGTTGCAGCACTGAGCAACAGGCTATACACAATTTCCTGAACTATTTGATTTCGTATAGTTTCTTCTTTTATATACTTTATGACTTCTAGCTTAACTTATTCTAGCTAAACTTAAAAGCAGAGGTGAAGAAAATCTATTTTCCTTGCAGGAATCAGCTACAGGTTTAGTGACTTTGTATGCAAGGCAGAAGTGGGTTTAATAGGTTTATCACTGAGTTGACACTTGGTTTCCAGAGGAGTTTTAATTAACCAGGCCGTTGGTCAGTGAGAGATGGGGAGAAGGTTTCCATTATAAGGAGGCAGCGGGCTGAGGCATGGTCTGCTATTTCAGCCAGCAAATTGGAGAATTAATGATGTGGATAATCTGCCTGTTTCTCTCAGATCTGAGAGACCCTCTGAGGGCTGCATCAGACAGACAAGGCCACCATGAATCTATGCTGGTGCTGGATTTCTTATTTCCTTGTTTGAACATTCACAGTTTAGACTGAAAACGAGGAAATTTTACCTCTCCCTCACCTATTTACAGAACTTAATACATGAGCTATAAATGGACTGAAAAAAGATTTAAAATTAGACAGTGCAGTGTCTAAAGTGCACTGATACAGACAAGATCAGCATGGCATTAGATGGCATGCAAATTTATTAAGCATTCCTCATTTCAGGGCAGCACTGGCTCAGCCTCTGAGGATGTGGCTTGGTAATTTTAGGGTGGCTGGGTCAAGTCCAGCATGGACTAATACAGAGTATGAACTGCTCGACATAGAGGTGCAAGTCACCTCCAGGGCTCTGTCAAGGCACCCTTGAGGGAGGCATTAAACCCATAACTACTCTGGTAACTGACTATATAACTCCTCGCTCTGACATCTTGCCATACATTGATGCATGTGTTTGAATCCTTTTTGTGCTTGTGTGTGTTTCAATCCTGTTTGTCTAAAATAACAGAGGAAAAAAACAGAAAAAAAATTGAATTGCCCTGGAGGTATAAACAAACTATGCTTTCTTGTCCTTCTTATAACGCGGTAAAATTCAGAAAGCTGTGTCTCACATCACAGACATGGGCAGGTATGCCAAAGGAGATGCATGTTTTGGCCTGGAAGAAAACATAGGTACCCAGACATGAATTATTATGAACTTCAAAGTGAACAAAGTTGTCTATCTTTGAAACTGGTTTCACGGTATTGGCTTTATAGTACTGTAACTGCTTTTAACAGATACTGATATGAGTAAAAGCTAGGTAGATTACCTTAAGATGTCATTTACTCTACTTTAACATAGTCCACAGACACCCTGTGGCTGAAAAGGAAAAAAGCATTCAAGGCACAGGCTGCCATTATCACTGTACTTAGTTTTTCAATTAATCCTGAAGCTGTACACAGGACAGGCAATTATTTAATGAGATGGAAAACCCCAGGCCTGTGGTGTTTCCACTCTTCAGCCAGATGGAAGATCACCTGCCTCACTGCTGGAATAGTAGGTGATGAGGTCCGGATACTGTTACAGTGCTCTGCATCTGTCTTCCTGTATGTCATCAATGCTGTGAGTGAGCGTGAGTGTAAGTGTGTGTTATAAAGTATCTGGGTATAAACATGGCTGAGAAATCAAAGGCACTTCTAAATCACCACTGCAACGGATTTGGTTTCAGTCAGTGTCTTCACAGATATTGTAACGTCTCACATTGATTACGTACTGGCACTGTTGTGACAGAATTTACCTATTTCTATACAATATATATATAAGGTGCTGTCAGTGGAGCTTGCTATGGACTGGACATGGGGTCAGATGTTTCTTTACAAAATCATTGTGTTAAACTTGCCAGTGCTTCATTTTTCACTCCCACAGTCATAGATAAAATGTGGAAACACTCTTACATGTAACTGCCACACAGAGCACTGGTTATCTAAAGTGCCTGTATAACTTATTCATCACAAGTAACTGTAAATCAGTCATTGAAGTAACAGTTCAACCATCATAATAAAGCACCAAAGTATGATCAGGGATTATTATATAGAGCTCATATTGAAGATAGACTTTACATGGTGGTTCACAACTGAGAATCAAATTAAAAGATATGTTTGTGTTTGTGTGTGTGTATGTGTTTAGATACAGATAGATAGATAGACAGACAGACAGACAGACAGACAGACAGACAGA
>JAPZDZ010000003.1:693097-707450 GCA_029783805.1 Acanthurus tennentii
GTGGCTGTTATTTTTTCAAAAGGGGGCTCAACTAAATATTGATGGGATTTTTCTGTTGGGGTGCCCAAATTTATGCACGTGTCTAATTTTGTTTTGATTCATATTGCATATTTACTGTTAATCCAATAAACCTCATTTCACCACTGAAATATTACTGTGTCCATCAGTTATTTGATAGATCAAAATGAAGTTGCTGATACAAACACCCAATGATTTACAAATGAAAATGATGGAAATTGTCAGGGGTGCCTAAACTTTTTCATACAACTGTATTTATATAGAGAGATGATGATGATTGACATATAGGGTTATACAGAGATGAAATGTAATATTATAAATTAATATTAAATATAATGTGTATAATGAAGAAATTAGTAGTATAAATTATGATATTATTACAAGGGCTGTACGAAATAGTTCAAACATTCAGGCTTCTCACTGTATGTGATCAAACTGCCTGTGCCAGCTACAATCTCAACCTTACCTTAGCCCTAACCTCATCTACTGAGGTCAGGTCTTTGAGAGGCATGTGCAGTGGAAATAGACTTTGACTCAAGACAGGTCCATAATAAGGTCCTAATTGATCCATCCTACACACATAAGTCGACCACTTTGTGGCTCCTTTATACTAAACTCTTTTGAATGACTGAGCAAAAGCTTACCTCAGTGTGGGACTAATAGCAACAGACCACACTCGGTCATGCAAGGGAATTGTGTCTCTGGGACGGCTGGAAGTCAAAGTCCAAATCTAGATAAACACAAGTCACCAGCAAGCATGTTTTACAATACATTAATAAAAAGTCATACTATGATATTCACATAAAATTACATACTCCTGAAACATCAATAAAGCTTATGTAAAACTGAATCTGGAAAAAAAGCAGCAGGTTTTGTATTGTGGAAAGCAGTGAAAGTAAGTCTAAAGGAGGACAAAAGACAAAAGGACATAAACCACTGATAGTTCAGTATTATTCTTTGTGAAACAAATGTAGATTGTTCTGACCCGTGTTGTTCGGTCTCGGGATCCACTGATGATGAGTCCATCTTTAGAGTCCAGGCAGTTGACTTCCTGGTTATGACCTGATAACTCCATCATCATGTCACTCCTCCTCCTGTGGACCAGGATCTTGCCATCACTAACACAGAAAAGGAGGGGTATTTTTAGAATTGGCCTGATGTATTTACCCTAACCCTAAACTTATTAAGGATCACTGCTGGATATGTCTAAAATTGCCCTCAAAAAGCAAGCAAGTCTTCACTTAAAATTATTTGTCAAATTACTGTTTCTAAGGTCAAGAGAAAAATTGAGTTCATTTTTATCAAATTAATTGTTAATTTTGGTTTATTACTCATGAAGTCACCTAACAAACAGCCTATTATGATTGTTGGTAAAATGTCAATGCCACTTTTGAAAACTGTGCTATGTGTTAATGATCAAGCTTGGTAAAAAACTTGTACACCTCAGTTGTTTCAGGAAAGGCATAATTAAATATTGGCTGTGATTCTGGACACAATACCTTTTGTGTCGTTATTTTTACTGTTGTTAATGTATAGATGGAGTAGGATTTTTTTTTTGAAAAAGTCTATTGATTGTTCAGCGGCTAAGGCCATCTTTAGATGAAAAACTGCCCTGCATGGAGAAACATGGGGTCACAGTAGCAGATCCCTTGGAATCTGGCTTACAGTGTGATCAGTTAAAGGTCATGTTAAGTGTGTGGACTAGTGACCTAAAAGTTTTTTATTGGTATGGGTACAATCATTCTCTCATTGGTAAAGGTACCAATGAGAGAATGAAAATAACTAGTTTGAGTACAGATTTATATAGATGTAACAGATGTATAACCTCAAAGGTTTATCAGACACCAGAGGGCCATAAGAACATATATAACATTGTAAAATAGTATTTTGGAATCTCAGTATGCTGTTCTCAAAGCAACAATCATAATTTCTGTTTTGTTGTACACAGTACTAGGTATGCAGTAGAACTAGTCAACATTTAGACCAGGAATGTGCACTATTTGACTGTGTTTAACAGAGTGCTAATGAAAATGCTGCATTGCAATGTAACACAAGTGGAGTCAGGCCCAGTTTGGATGCTGGATGAGTGTTCTTCTGCTTGATCTGTCTGTGTTAGTAGACTGTGTTAACAAAGTGGTCTCCTTTACTTCAAACAAAAGGTCAGTTTACAGCTGTGGGCTAAGGGGTTACTTTGTAGGCTATGTCCTTGTTAACATGTGCCAAAAAGGAACTATATGTTGGGACTATGGAGAAACCACCTAGGAACTGCTGATTGGCTAATTTGATTTCTCCAACAAGTTTAAAATGCCTGTGGAGATTACTAGTGGTTAAATAAGGTCTCCTTATCTTCCACTTTTCAGTAACACACATCTAGCATCTGTTGAAACTGTTACTTCTGATTGTAACATAATGACTAACATTTATTCTCAAAGCCAAATAAAGTCACAAATAGAACAATTAGGAAATGAGCTACCTTCCACCACTGATCAGGTGAGAGTCTGTCAGAACAAAGTGACAGACGTCACCCTTGTGGCCTGAGTAGATTTCAAAAGGGTTACGCTGGAGCCTCCCTGAGTCTTTGTGCAAATGGTACGCTCCAATATCACCAGCCTGAGACAGAAACAGTGCGTCTACATCCAGCTGCAACCATGGCAACAGTCTGAAGGGAAAATATGTGAACTAATATGAAAGAAAAGTCAGCATGATAAATAATACATTACATTTTTGAAGAAATAGTTCAACATTTGGGGAAAGTTTTTTTTCTTTCCTTTCTAGTGACATGGATAAGAAGACGAATATCATTGTAATGTCTCTGTGCTGAGTATTGTTAGTCAGAGTCAGGACACGGCTTGCGCAAACTTAAAAACTAAAACCAAGAAAATAGCCCTTGAGGACTTGTATGACTAAATAACTGTAGATCACATCACACATTTTTTGTACAGCGTACATTGAATAAACTCCAAATTCTCATTTTGTACATCTTTTATTTCTCATATGCTGCACTGCATACTGTCCAAGTGATATATAGTGATATATATAAACAGTGGATAAAAAATGGCTCACTTACTTTGTTTTCCATTTGAGAGGAACAGCTCTTCTGCAGATCCCATCATACCAGTTTTGAGCAATCTTTACTCTCTCCTTGATTGAAATGTGTTGATATCTGAAATGACAGTGACAGTCTTACATTACCATACTTTGACCACTCTGGAGCTTGTAGGATAATTGTTAAAGTACTAGTTAGTATGGAAATGCTTATGTGACCCTTTTAAACCATCTTCATCCATCTGTTCAAAGGTTTAAACTATAAACCAACTCATAAGTAGTCTATCACTATCTATCATCAGCATCAGCCAACCACATAACAAAGTAGGAGAGTGCTACCAGTGGACACAGTCGTTAATCCATACACCAAATCCAGTCTGAGGAATATTGGGAACATCTTTTCCACTGAGAAAAGCCCTCAGTGCTGATCATTTGCTCTTTTTCAAATGAACAACATTCTCCATTTCTGGCATAATAGACAAACTATAACAGCATCTAACCTCTTCTGGAAGCTGCCACTGCTGTTTTCAAAACAAACTGTTTCTCTCATTGGTCATCACACTGAAGCCAAGCCCTCAGGTGCAGGTACTTCTTCATAGGACTATGACTGGTTTCAACAACTGTGGCTTGGACACAACCCATTGCTTCTCAAGATAACAAACCACATGTTAAAGGGAGTATCCAAAACGTTGCAGACAGCTGAAATAGCCTTTTCTTACTTTCCTGGAGTGTTAAAAAGCTGCTCAGTTATGAGAGTTAAATATTAAACATTATTTATAGTAATACATAAGCATTTATTTGAAAAAGGTGCTTCCAGCTCTGAAAACTTTGTTTTGAAAAACTGATGGCTTTTCACACTGTGCTCATTCAACATTTGTAATATTTCAAAATATGCATTAAGAAAAATCTTGAAATATCAAATGTATCAAAAACATATACTGTCTCACTTTCTATAGTGGACTCTCTCCACATAATATAATGTAGTAGGGAGCTGAGTGTTGGTGCTGTTGTCATGCAACCATGGTGCAGTTGGTTTATAATTAAACATTAGCCTTTTACTTCTGGTAATAACATTTGCACTTGAAATGAATAACTTTGGTGTTTATTTGTAAGGATTCTCTTGTTGAACAAAACATGTAGGTATTCTAAAGTTTGGCTTGCCTCGGGACTTTTTTCTGCAATAATTCAAGATCCAGTGAAAATATCCCATTGGCCTGTTGTAGAGGGAACTCCCTGACTAGCCTGCAAAAATATGCCATCTCTGCAGTACCTTCATAGCATATCTCTGAAAAGCCTTGTAGTTTCTTTGAGTTCATGACATTTCATGAAGTTTTGCTTTGCTTAATTGTGTCACCCACAAAGTCATAGTAAGGGGGACAAATGCATTAAACTGTGGCTGAGAGGCAACTAGAGTGACCAGCATGTGACCGAGGAGACCTGAGAGAGGACATGCCAATATGGCTCTGGGCCACTCAGTGTGTTTGCGAGTGAGTGAGTTAGACAGTCAGAGTTTAACTAGAGGAATGATTCATCTACCAAACACAAGCTGGTATGGATTATTTCAGTTAAGAACAATTTGAAGCCAATGTATTTTTGGCTACTTTTACTGCTTGTCATTCAACTGGGGACCTTTGGTGCATGTTATTTCAACTCTCTCTTCCTACTGCTGCAATGAGGGCATAAAATATTTGAAAAAAGAGAAATATCGTGATCAACATGTTGACTGCTCATATCTGACATCACTATCAAGGAGTCAGACAGGTCAAGAAACAAGACAAAAGTTTTCAAGATTATCTAAACCACTTTATTTGTTGGTCAACCCTGAGAGTGAATGCATCAGAAAAGTAGGTCTGTTTACAACATTTATCACTATTTATAAACAGAGTAATATTTTTACTGTTCATCTTAATTTTGTCTTCTAAATAAGTTCAGCCAAGCTGGAGGTTTGATTACAATCTGAGTGATTATCTGATTACCTCTTATGTTTCTGATTCCCTCTGACTTCTTTTAGCAATTTATCCCTGCATTCTCAGATCCCTGTAACTCACTCTGTAAATACAATCTTACACCTGACAGATCAGACTAAAAAAACTACTCATGTTGAATTCAACTTAAAATAAATTACATTAAAATTATAAGGTTTTCCCTTAACAGAGAGGTCGAGTAACTCTGGGAATCTGGTCTCGTAAATAACTCTTGATTAGACTGAAATCAGTGCTCTTCATTGGTTCTTAAATAAGCTCTCAATGACAGAGAAGGGAATGCTCTGCAGTTCTGCTGCCTCCCCAATGTGTTTGGACTACATGAAACCGTAATTTGGGATGGTAATCAAAGAGTTACAGCCCAAGCCAGAAGTGTCATACCAGTGTTACTGTAAGCTGTTTTCCTCCAATGTATTCAGAATCATTGCTTACATTACCTGCAGCCAAAAAATGAAACAATGCGTCATTACCGCACAATAAGCACTGTTCCTGCACACTGACTGAGTTTAGGCTAACGCTAAGCTAAAAACACACAACTTGTTTTTCATCAGTTAGCGGCTTTTCTTACATGTCCGTCCCATTCCGAGTAATTCCAGTGTTCAAAAACTCTTTAGCAATGTCCCTCCACACGGCGTCTTGGTTTACAAAGTGGTAAGCAGTTTTACAAACTTGAGAGAGGCGACTGAGCGATTTGCAGTCCAAATAAGCCAAGACATGATAGAGAACATCATCTGGCAGCTGGAGTAACATAGTGAGCGCTCCGACAGCACTGCTGTTCCTTTCTCGTTCACTCTACGTCCGGTTCTCAGCGTTGTGTTGCTCCGCACACGACGGTAGTTTAAAAAATTGAATGTCAAAGGGAATACACAACATTCCATGTTTTAGACAGGAGCATGACAGAACAAATAGGAAGCCATTTCGGGAAATACCGGACAGCGAGTGACGATAACGCTACGTACCTGACGTGATGACGTACGACTCTGAGTTTCGCTGAAGGTGTGTTCAGACCACAGTCAATGGTTCAGACGGACCAGACAAGGTTTAGACCAGACCAGGCTCAGACCAGACCAGACCAGGCTCAGACCAGAGCGTTGAACGCGATGAACGCGATGAACCAAATATGTTTCAAATTTGGTAACGCGACGCGATACTGGCGTGTCTTGCGATAACATCGCGTTCATCGCTGTCGGTCTAAATACAAGTATGGTTTTCACAGAAAAGAAAAAAAGAAGAAGAAAAGAAAAAGAAAGAAAGACAGAAGAGAGAAAGAAAAATCTGCACGTCAATAGCTAACTCAATTGCTAACCAAACACAATATCTGTTCTCCTGGATTGTATTGTATTGTGTATGTTAATGATAATGAGTTTATTTAATTCATATTTCATCAGGAATCAAATAATCATATTTAATTATAACAAACACATTTTAACATAATTATTTGAATATATTTATTTACTCAATTTTTTTACTAGTACCACAGTTTTAATTTTTAATAATCAACAGGCAACAACTTTTTTGACACTCAAAAATAAAACAGAGGTAACAAAGGGTATTTTTTTGAGTATCTGATTTTGCAATGATAGTTTGTCTTCTGAAGTTGTGTAATGACTTTTATTGGGTCAGTGCTGTTGGTTCACACATGCACAAAAAAGGAAAAAGTTATCAAGTTGCATTAAAAAGCTTTATTCTCTTTTCCTCAGTCAGAGTAAGTTGTTGAGTGTCATTTATGAAAGTAAAGAAAAGTGAAAATTAAAAGAAAAACACTTGAATATAGAAATCAACAAACATCTCTAAATCACATAACTCTGTACATCAATAAATTCGCCCTTCAACAGGTCCTAATAGTTGGATTTCCTAAAGATTCCACAACTAAATGAAAAATAGATTAAAAGCCCAGGGGTCCTATTTAGAGCCTACTTACCTTTTACTATGATCCCAAAAGAGTTTCCTGACAATGCAGGATGCTGTCAGGATTTTGTTGCACTTTGGTGATACTCTCTGGGTCAAACTGACAGGAAGGGTTAAGTTATGAATAAATCCCAGAGAGTAGGTTGACAAGGAACTACAACCTCTCAGTCTTAATGAATAGTTTTTCAGATGAGACACTTGATGCACGTCCTGCCTGCACTGAGAGAAGTTCAGATTTCATCCAATAAGCAGGACAGCCGGGGCATTAGCTGTGCCAAATATCATAAGATACTTGTAATATCCACTGTAAGTGTTAAAGGCAGGCTTCAAAATTATTGAATTACATGGTACATTGAATTTTAACAGGCTAAATTATCTCTCTGTCTCAGTCAGTCTGTGCTGTCCAGTTAATCTACTATGTAACTTAGGTGAGCATGTAGGACATGAATATGAATAACACTTAAGAACCTATTCTTTTAAACACCCAAAATTATCACAGATTTTTAAAAAACTGAGTCATACTTCATGAAGAGTATGCTTTGCAGATTTGCCTTGGATGTTCTCTAGATGCTCTGCCTCAACTCTCTGGGATTTGCAGAGTTACAACTTGTAACTGCTGCTAACATTAGCGACTAGTTGGCTTAGTACGCTATGTGATTATAGCTGACTGGTTGAAGCACTGACTAGTGCTTGTGTTTACATTGCTAAGACATTGGCTCTGCACCTATGTAAAGAAGAGATTGTCATGTCTGGGGCTGTGGTGGACCCAAGAGAAGATGCTGGTGGAACGCTGGATCGAATGAGCAATGAAACCAGAGCCAGGTGAGTTGACAATGCAAACAGGTTTAGTAACCTCTGTGGACAGCTTGACAACTACAGTAGGTGTCAAGACAGACAGGGGACACTGACAGAGGAAACTGACAGAGTTCACTTAGAGGAGAGAAAGAGCAAGTTATGGAGCAAGAGACAATAGAAGACATGGCAAAAATTTTCAGTTGTTGACAAGAGCCTTGCAAGATAAAATGCTTCGGGACCAAAGCTGAGGTTGACAGTTTGATCTTCAATATTTTAGCCAATAATATTAGTCAGCTTGCTGAGTTATGTGTGTTATGTTGTTGCACTTGCTTGATATTTGGCTGTGTCAGCAAAGTTTTTCACTTGTCTCTTAAGCATTAGCCAAGCATTTCATTAAATGTCAAAACCAGGCACAGCATTCCATCTCTGGTTCAGGCTACATTAGCTTGGCACCATGTGCTGAGCTGTCTGTAACACCTGTGCAAACTTTAAATGCTGCATAGCAAAAATGTGTCAAATGCATATTTACTTCAAGATGCATAATTACTGCCAGAGGTGTCCTGTATAAACTGGGAATTCATGTTCAAGTCAAGGACATTTATACAAATTATGGAGATATTATTACTGAACTCCAACATCCACGGACACTCTTATGTGATTTAATAAGCAATAAATAAGCAATAATTTGAAATATGGGCACTAGTAATGTATAAATTTTAACTGAAAATGAGGGCATTGAGGTGTTATTAACTGTTATTAAAAAAGCCTTTCAGAGAGTATTATAAATGTTCAGTGACTTATAGCTCATAGCAGACTTCCAGTGAGCTGTAGTTTCATGGAGCTGTCACGTTTTTAAAAAAAGCCAATGATTTATTGTGATGAAGATGAAACACAGCTAAGTTGTCTTCACTATAGCGTTGGAGCTGCAGCTATCCAACCAGCTAAACTCTTTCTTGTAAAAAGACAAGCTAAGTCGTAGTAAGCTTAACTAGCTCTTTACTGTGGCTCTTTACACCATCTTACACAGATAGAGTGAAAACTGTAACAAAAATAGAATAAACAGTCACCACTTAATCGGTAGCATATCTTTTTACAATGTAAATACATGCAAATAAAGTTGTCCAATTACAAACGAATGAAATGCTTTTTATGTAAATAATGTTTTTAAAATTAACTAACGAGTACAACAATGAACTTTTTTTACTTACGACATTGCCTCTATGGCATTTACAGTGTGGATGATACAGAAAGCATGTAGAAATATTCAGCCAGCTTCTTCAAATAACTAACAGAAAAACCTAACTAACACCTATCAAAATAAAAGTCTTATCAAAATAAAGGTCTACCATCAATATGCCTTGAAGGCAACACAACAGCAGCACCTTTGAATGGACTATCATAGATCACAAGAGGTGTAGAAATTAAAAGGTTTTGGAATCATGTTTAATCTGATTATCTGTCATATATGGACCTCTGAAAGAGTAACACTGAAAAGTAAGGAATTATTTCAAAATTGTCCATCAAAAACTGGGGAAAAAAAGTGCACTACAGCGACATATAGCAGATTTTTACTACACATTATAATATTTTTTAAAATGATTGGAAATTTCTAATGTTCAAACCTCAGGAAATATGTTTTTTTTAAGGTAGCTGCATGTTAAATTATGTCAGGAAGTTAGCAAATGTGATTGAATTTAACTTCAACAAAACTTTAAAACATTGCCTGTCCAAGAAGATGTCTGCCTAAATCAGTCTGAGAGATTTTCTTCAACAGCAGTGGTTGATTAATAGTACACCGCAACTCCTGATCCTGAGCTATTTCATGACATCATCAAACTACATATTTTGTTTTCACTGAGAGACCTCTGGTGGCAAAAATGACATACTCTGAGTTTCAAATATGCAAGTAATCATCCTCTTATTATCCATTGGAGTAGAAAAGAGGCTTACTGGAAAATTTTTAACCCACATTCAGATAATTTGATTGACCTCTGTGAGCACTCAGCTCACACTTTATTTTAAGTTCTCTAATGGGTATGAGAAAAATATTTAAAAGGTCTGTTTAGCCAAATCAAGCTGGATTTTAAAAAATATCTTTTTATTGACAGTTTCTGATAAAGGCGAGTTAATATGACACAATTCCAGTTTTAATTTTTTTACAATGTCTGATAACCCAGTGAGTCTTTTCAGTTGATAATGGCACTGAGTGTTTTTTGATCATATGTGATAGTAAATGTCTTAACTATCACACATATGCTTTTCTTTGTCACCTTTTATTGATTTTTACAGACACTTCGTAAAACAATGAAGGTGGAAACCAGCCCAGAACAACCCTGTGACCTGTTAAACCACTGAAACTGCCAAGGTTGTGTCATGGTCAAATGACTATCAAAAGTTGATTGACCTTATAACATTTTGTCAGGCGCTTAACCATTTAGCATCAGTAGCATCAATTTGTGCTCATTCACATCATGAGGGTCCTAAAATCTCCAGTCTTGACGAGTGGCATCTCAGCACCTCTTTGATCAGCTGAGCACAACAGCACACAATTGAAATACTATGCAGATCGTTCTTCTTTCATTCTTTTTTTAAAAGACATGTCCCCTCATTGAAAGCTGTGCTTTCTACAAGGCCATGTCCCAAACACTGGGCCGTCGAAAAAAATCATTTATGGTTGGCTTTCCAGCTGAACTGTCATGGTTTAAAGGAAATGAAGAGGTTGGGAGGAGGGATATGGGGAGTAGAGGGGATGTTTGGGGGTTGTGGTGAGGGGGTTTCAATAGGGCTATGAAGCGGGTAGGGGTGGTGGGGTGGGGTGTGTGTGTGTGTGTGTGTGGGGGGGGGGGTGTCTTTTGATCTTTTTAGGGCAGCAAAGAGGGAGGGTTGCTCTGCCTGAGCTGGCAAACACATTTAGCTGGTAATTGTTCAGATCAGACTGACAATCAGTCTCGGAAATGCATGGACAAACAAAAGTTTACAGCTCCAATTGGAAAAGTCAACAGGTCTCGCATAAGGCCCGTACATAAACAATGAAACTGTCGAGCTGGAACTTCATTTTGATCAGTTGTTTGCGTTTCAATTATCCAGCCTGATTGGACTGATGGCTTTTGTTAATACTGCTAAATTGAAACTTGGATTTATTGGCTACCTGTCATTTGTGATAGGGAATTGATCCACTTTTCTGAGTTTGTACCGAGAACAATTGACCATCCTAAGATGAGAGTTTGTAAGCAGCTCAAAGTTTGGTTAAGTGTGGTTTGAAATTGCTACTGGTAGTCTCTCATCAGAGTTTTATTTAGTTTCTAAAGTAAAATAAATGTTAAGCTCATCTATAATAACATGTCATACATATAATACAGAAAGACAAATCCAGTATAAAAAAATAATGTTAAATATTTGGATTCTTTTTTTAATTTTATGTTACATAGAATCTGTATTGTCTTTTTTAGAATTATTAAGTCATTGCAGTTCTTTCACCTAAATGTGGGTCCTGTACATAACCTGAGAAAAATTATATAAGATTAACCTTTAAGAACAATGCCCCTGCAGAATTCCCTACGACTGTTACTTTAAAACATTAGGGCCATGTATGGGATGTCAGTACTTAACTCAGTGTCACACCAAAGCAACATCAGTGGGCACAGACTGAAATGTGTTGGAATAATTAGGGGTTAAGTCTTTAATATAAATATACTAAGGTCAGGGCTGTAGTCCTTCATGTCCCAGTGGAATTACTGTCCCCTAAGAAAAGCCCGACTAGACACCAGCCTATGATCTCTGTGTGATGGCTTAATTGTTCTTTCAAGGATCTTTTTAAATGGACAGAATTACATTTATGTAGTTCTCTACGTAAAAAGAAATTGGTGTTTTTTTGCAGCAAAAAGACAACAAATTCTAGTTTGTTTGGATGTGTTTTAAATGTTTATCATACTAAATTACGAGAGAAGTGCTGTATTGAAACTGTTGTTACCAGTATAATAACAATGTTTAAACAATCAACAACCCTTACTGAAGAATACTCAAACTTCAACACCAAGAAAAGTCAAACCAAGCCAATTTCATTTATTTACATGTTCAATTTTGTTCAAAATGGTTGTGGTTACAGCCTGTTTTCCACGGCTCTTCAAACAACTCCCCATCACAACAATTTCCCGATCTTGTATCTAAATAAGTTTGAGGGAGCCCAGTCAAAACATGTAAATATTTATTTTCCTTGAAATCAGTTGGGATGGTAAATTATTTGTAAATATCACATTCAAATCAAAAGTGTTAGATGTTATGCTTATTTGATTAAAAAAATAATACCTTGATAATTTAGTATACCTAATGATTGATCAGTATCTTATTTCTGAAAGGGTGATATTAATTCCAAATACACTATACATAGAGCTATCTCCACACCTGACAAATTGTCAAATTCTATTTTTGACGAATGACCTTAGAGAAGATTGGATTACTATTTGACTCTAACCATTTATAGCTACAAGTCAGGCCAGAGGGTCAAAAAGGGGCTGTTTGCTCTCTGGGGAAATCCTCATCTTACTCAAATACATACATAAATAAGTGGCTGGAGGTTGTAAGTGCTTTTTGATGGGAGCAGCTTTCGCATCGGCTTGTGGCATTCGACTGCCAGGGAGGCAGGGTCACGTTCTTTGGTCACCCCTGCTATTCTATGGCCTCCACAGGGGGGTCGAGGCAGGGGCTAAATTGCTCCCTGAGCAAATGAAGAAGGTTGCTCTGTTTGTTTATCCGGGGTTAAGGATGATGGTTAAGGCTCAATAAAATGGATGAAAGCTTTACCCCTGGTTTTTTCTGCACTGGAATTGCTCCACATTTGCATGGCAGCATTGGCGACACAAAAGGTGTGATTTTTCCCACAAGCCAGTTCTTCTCTGAGGTTCACTGTGACTTTACAGGCACTGGAAGGCTAGAGAGGGCAGACTAGGGAACACATTTAATCAATTCACACAGTCTGCTGGCTTTTCAGAGAGTTTGCATGTTCTGAAGTTTGAGAGCATAATAATTCATGCAATCACCTGCAAAACCATATCTCCTTTTTTATAAATATCAAAACTACATTTATTAGTATATTTCTATCACTGCCAGGTTACAATATTATATTATCAAAACACACTGGCTTCGTGTGTGAGCTTATAGGGGGAAGTTCTAAGGGAAAGATCCTCTGTTAATCCAATGTGGAAGGAGTTAAGCAGATTAATGTCAAGTATTGTCAAGACCATTTCATTCAGTGCTTTGGTGTGGGTAGCCTTTGATACATCAGGATAAACTGATAAAGTCAACTCTGTCTTCTTAGCAGGTAAGAAGTGCAGGGTCAAGTTGTTTTTATTGTGATAAAGATCGTTTTATGTGAGGATAACCCTAACCCTTACCAGACAAAAAGAATACTGTATTATGTATAGTTAAGGAAGACTTTCTGATAAACAAACCTTTCTTTTAATTACATATAGTTTTTTTTCTTTTATGATAATATTGTGTCACTATGATTCAGCAATCATTTGGGTAGACGCTGAAATTGATGATTCATTGATGAGCACATGAGAGGAGGAAATGATCGTAATTTGTTGAGTTGCAATGATTAATTAATTTTTTTGTTATTATGGAGTTATTTACTGATAAATTGTTTTAAATAAAAACAATTTGCAGTTTTCTAAAATTTTAAAAATTCATAAATAATCAAGAATAGAAACAACAAATTAATCAATTACATGCTAAATGTTATCATTAATTGTAGCTTTAATCAGCTCTACATGCCAAGGTCAGTTGAACATCCTGTGCTTTTGTCTACTCAGTTCCACATGTAGATAAACTCTGATCCTCTCAGGTTTTAATAGGCTAAGAACAGCTAACTTTGTCCAATTGATTATAGTGTTAATGTGGTATGTAAGTCCAACACTTTGTTCCAGAGCAAGATATCTGTACGAGCCACACTGCCAAAATGCCGCAGATATTAACTGTCTGAAAAACATGATTCCTATTCACTTTGATAAGCCCCTGACCTTTTCTCTAGAGACTTCAACTTTGTTATAGTCTACTCAGGGGATTACAGTTTTGCTGAGTATGTTTATACGTCCAAGAAGACAAAACCACTTTTAAATTGAATGATTCCATAACTTTGTCTGTGACCACCCTCATAAAAAAAACATTCATCAATTGCTTAGAGGTATGTTTAGTTTTAACGTAAAGGGACAGCATTGAATACAAAGAAATAGTGCTGTTCACACCAAAAACAGTGATTATAACAATACCCATGAGGATAACAATCCTTATAGGTATCATTTAGCATTGTTACCAAGGCATCCACACTTGCAATGTTCTGTAAACAGTGGCACATAGCAAGCACTGCACACTTAGCTGCCTGTTAGTATTATAGCTTGTACAAAAACAACCAGAAAAATACAGGTCATAAAACAGCAAAGGAGGTTAAAGAACACATGTCAAGGAACGTGGCAAGATGTTTGAAGGACACAACTGCTCGACTCAACTGGGTTCACAAATAAGACAGGTTTATTCCAGGCAAAGGTCGATACACGGGTAGACAGGTGATCAGGCAAAGGTATCCAAAAAACGTGAGGCAAAAGGCAAGG